>CM057810.1:99734550-99914550 GCA_030067965.1 Latrodectus elegans | reverse complement strand
TTATAATTAATCTTTCAGCTAATCTTCTAAAAATTATTTAAAGAAACTTTTACTTGTTTAACAATAGAAAGATTAGTTAGATACACAAATTTCTTGGAAAGCAGAGTTCGCTTCATTTCCATCTTACATTGCACTCTATAAATAGTTTTATTTATACTTCAAGAACTACATGATATATTTAGAAATATGAAAATTATCTTGAATGATTTCAGATAAACATTTATTTTGATATTTTATAAATATCTAGGAAACTATTTCTAATTCTACTCTTTGAAATTATCATTATACTTGAAATAATATTTGAATAATATTACCTTTCTTTTTATTTATCTACAAACAATATTGAGACAATATATTAACAAAGTTAATTTACGTGGGTATGTATGAAAACAAATTAATTTTAATAAAAATGTAATACTGTTTCACTTTTTATGGGAACTGAGAACATTATTTTCTTTTTCTAAAATTACAATTGTTTTTCTTTGAATTACCTAAACTTTTTGTTTGCTATAATTGTGCATAATACCGTTTTTTGAATATGCAATTATAAAAATCCTCAAATGGTTGCACTATGAAGGTGATTTAAATAATGAGACGTTCTCCCATAAGAAATTTAAAAGAACGAAGTTATGAAAACTCACAAAAGAAAAAATAATAAAACAAACGAAATTTTCATCACATTTCTAAGCTTATAAACTCTATGAGGTAAAGTCTAATCTTTCTGCTGGGCTTTCCAACTCATCTTACACGAAATATATATTTTTTTAATATGACTTTTTCTTTCAGTGTTTTTGAAACGATAGCTGAGAATACATTTGAATTGCAAATGTAATATTTGAGAAGCCTATGTTGTGTATTTATTTTCTTCTTTGAGAATGCTTGGAGCAGTAACAACTTTGCCCTGACAAACGAGTGTAAGAGTAGAAGTTGGTGAAAAAATTCACTAGAAATATTTGTATATTTTTCAAAATGCCTGTTATTCAATATCCTCCTTTTCCGCTTATGAATGTACGGTAGCGGAAGGTGAATACCACCATTGTATGGAAAGTAAACTCATATATATATATATATATATATACATATAGATATATATACATATACGTATACATACATATATATATACATATACATATATATATATATATATATATATATATATATATATATATATATATATATATATATATATATATATATATATATATATATATATATATATATATATATATATATATATATATATATATATATATATATATATATATATATATATATATATATATATATACATATACATACATATATATATATATATATACATATATATATATATATATACATATATATATATATATACATATATATATATATATATATATATATATATATATATATATATATATATATATATATATATATATATATATATATATATATATATATATATATATATATATATATATATATATATACATATATTATACATACATATATACATACATACATATATATATACATACATACATATATATATACATACAAGGATGAAGAGGTTTTTTTCATTTTCATAATAATAATAATTACAATTTTTTACATTATTAATAAAATTGTGTGAATGTAAAAAGCGTTTTTAATTTTCATTGTGCGTTGCATATTATATTATACAGAAAATATTTTTGGTACTTATACATTATACCCTCGTACGATATATATATAATCGACATAAAGGAAAAGAAAAACTCATAAATTTTCCATTTGTATGCATCGTGTGTATTGCTTAAAAATGTTACACTTTTATTTACTACTAAAATATAATTCAAACATTTTATATTTATATTTTATAAACAAAATAAATGTAATTTATTGACAAAATGTATAGAAATGTCAATGTTTATTTCCAGTGGATAGAGTTTACGGGATCGATTGCATAAATAGAATGTATATTTTTACAATGAAACAAAATTAAATTGTAATACATTTGGCTGTTTTTTGCCTTGATGTTTGTGATCGTAATGCTCCTTTTAACCAACAAAATTATCATCAAGTAATCTTATGCAACAAATATATTTAGGTTTGTTTAGCATTCAAGTTGTGCTTAACATTGTTTATCCCATTTTAATGAGAATTGGCATAAGAAAATTATATTGGTATGAATTTTAATTTATTAGATTTAAAATGAAATTTTAAGCCAATAAAATCATCTTTTGTCTACTATAGATTATTTTCGTTTCACCGTAAGAAACATGCTATTTGTTTACGATCATTAGCTGGGTATAATAGAACGGTACACATTTTTAAATAGTTTCTATCAAGCTTTGCCTATTGCAGGATTGCTGTAAACAGATTATTATTATTATTTTTTAATTATCTGCCTTAATTATATCAGTTATATTTTTGAAATTTTGTCAGTACAAGATTTTTTTAAATTTTTACTGTTTAAGAAATTATATAAAATAATTTAACTAAATTTATCACTTTATACCGAAAAATCTACATGTGACTATATGAAACATGTTTTTATTTCAAATAATCAAATGCCCTTTGATTATTTGAAATAAAAATATTTTGCACAACTTTAATTTTTTATTTTACTATACTATATTTTAAAAATATTTATCTGAAGGGAACAGTTAAGATTTTATAACATTCCATGCGACACACACAAAATGTCTTTTTACGCCAACTATTGCAAATGTCATTTAATTATTGATAACTGATTTGTCCAATTTAATATTCTGTATCTGACTATTAAATAAGTATAGCTCTGATACTCAACCACCGATATAAAACAAATAAAATTATTATACTTTGATTGTCTCAAATTTAAGAGTTTATTTTTAGGTCTTGGTAAGTTTGGTTTTCCACTTTCAAAAATCAAAACAATTTACATTCAATGAAAAACAAGACATTAAATTAAGAATTGAAACATTTTGGTTTTTATTGCGGAATTTCTGTGTACAAATTCTGAACCATTTAAATAAATTTTTACATAAGTTAATTATAATTAGCTTAGAGGGTAGATTGTATTTTGAAGAATAGAGAATCACAGACAAATGAATGTCGTAAACTGAAAAGGAAATTTTTTATCATTTGTCTTTTTTTTTACTATAATAATACTATATTTTCATTATTAAAATTGGGTTATAATATTTTATATCTATGAGAAAAGGTTGTAAAAAGAATCAGATAAACTCATAGAAATTGAAACTTTTCATCTATACGTAAATTATTGTTTGAGCTTAAAGAATTGATTGTTTTGGTTTCTTTGGATATCAATGACCATTTTTTACATTTGATAGCTAATTAAACAAATACCTATTTCAAATGAATTACTGATTTGCTGCAAACAATCTGACTTGAGGCGAGATTTGAACCGATAAGCTGTGGAACCGAAGACCGGAGATCTAACCATTCATCTATTAGCTCGACTCAAAATTTTAAAAGTTGGATTAGTTTCTCAAGATGTGTTTTATATACATTAAAAGTAATGCCAAAATATTTTATTAATAGAGAATTGTATTTATCTTTCAAAATAATGTAAAATGAATAACTACTATGTTTTATTATATTAAATATCACAATAATAATAATAATAATTTAAATATAGTAAAAATAACAGGGATTAAAGTTCATATAAATAATTCCATAAAACTGCCAGTCATAAATAATTTTTCTTAGGTTTCAGTGTATTATCAGTAGAAATTTATATAAAAGGTAAAAAAATAGCGTTTATATATATATATATATATATATATATATATATATATATATATATATATATATATATATATATATATATATATATATATATATATATATATATATATATATATATATATATATATATATATATAAAAGACTATTTTAAAGAAAAGTATAAATACAAAATAAATTAGAACAGTGATTAAGTTATTAATCATTAAATTTTAAAAATGATATATTATGATGAGATTTCAAACATGTTTTAACTTTACATTTCAGAAATTATTACTTGTCTCAATAATTTTCATAAGGTAATAATGTATTACATCTTATTTATATTTCCAATTTTATTAAAAATACAATTTTGTTCATTTATACAAAAATACTTAGAACAAATATATTTCATATAAAGTATTCATAATGAATTTACTATAATTTAATATATGGATCATATATTCTATAGAAATTTGTGTACATATCAGAAAACATTTCTAGTAATAATATTGGGATAAAAATCTTTATGGGGATATCAGATTTTCTTACTAGTGTTCTTACAAATGACATCTAATGCTATATCCTATTTTTGGAAGAGATAAGTCAGAATATCATGTGCAATTGCTCATAGAGAGAGTGTGCAGTCATAGAGCAGATTACACGATACTAACAATAAAATTATATGAAAGCAAATTGAGCTATTGTAATTATTAGAACAGGGCATAAATAGTATGAGTATTTTTTTAGTTTATGATTTTTTTAATATGAAAGATTAAACTTATTTTCTTGATTTAAAATTTATTACTGTAAAATCATTGCAGTTTAGTTTAAATAAAAAAGAACAAACCAACATTCATAACATTTAAACTTTGTAAATTTTAAGATTCCTGAACACGTTCAGAGCATTTTTTTTAAAATACACTGCATACATACATTGTAACCATTTTTCTTATTTAACTTTAGAAAACCTTAACATTGAGCTACTTATAATTGATATATGCCAATATTATTCTTCAAAAATGTTAAATATGTCTACAATTTTAAGCATTTTTTTAAAAAGTTTAAAAAATGCTACATCAAAAACTATTAAACATATTTGAAAAAAATTAATACCAAAAAATCTATATGTTGTTATCTGGAGCATGCACTAAAATTTTCAGTATTTGTTAAAATATAATTACGGATAGTTGAATATTTATACTGAAATTTTAGCCAAATTTTTTAATGCCATTATTCGAATGACAGACCATAATTTGGGAAATATTTAAGCGATTAATATTCTTTTAGTACATTCCCTAGAAAACAATATACAAATTACGCTCATGAAATTCCATAGTGATATTAAACAAATATTTTAAGTTATCGTTTTTGAAGCGTAAAAATTAAAAGTAAAAGCCAGTTCTGAGAAAATCTCATTTAAAGATTATAGTATTCTGTCTTTATAAAAAATTCTCATATTTGCTGATAAATTTTTTGATTTGATTTGCTGATTGATTTCCGGAACAGTAATTATTTTATGTACCTTTTAAAAGCTTACTTAATTTGTATTTCAAAATTAAACACTATTCAAACTAATTTTTAACTTCATTCTGGATTTTAAACGCCCACTTCAGGTGATTTAAGTATATCCACTTATGTTTTCCTAATCTTTACGAAATACTTCATATCTCAGAATCTAATTAACATAGAGACAAAAACAAATCTGTTTTGTAAAGCTATTTAAATTCCTTATTTAAAGAAAGAATAAAATCAAATTTATCATTTATGGTCGCAATTGACGTTTTCAACGTGTACGGGTAACTTAATTGTATATTTTAATTGCTTAAATTGGAGATTCTCATAACTTTTTGGAAATCTGAAAATCTAATAATAATAATAATAATAATAATGTATATATATACATATGCATATACATATATATATATGTATATATATATATATTATTATATATATATATAATATATATATATATATATATATATATGTATATATATATATATTATTATATATATATATAATATATATATATATATATTATCATTATTATAAAAATTACTTTGAAAAGTTTTTTTCCCGTTAAATGTATATTTTGCACACCATAATAATCAATACTATTGAAAATTTTCTCTTCTTCTTATAAGAAAAGAGTTAATTGCTTGAAGCTGTTTTACTTTCTTGTAAGTTTACTTGCCTCTTCTTAATTTTGTATTATTTTTCGTAGCAAAAATTTTGGAATTGTTTTACAATTATTTACATAGAATATAATAGCTTAAGGGAATAATGTTATCCCAGTAATTTTGAAAAGATTTTTAAATTAACAATGTTTCTTATCGCTTATGCATAGAAAATAATGTGAAATAATTAGCTAATAATGAATTTCAATTTTGAAAAAACGAGTGCTTTCTTCAATATCTTAAAATCAATACATTTAATATATCTACTTAATATATTTTACAGCATTTCCTTTAGCATAAATATACTTATCAAACTGCAGAGTATATGCATTCAGTAAGAGATAACAAATATTTACGGAAGAAAAATGATTGGAATTTTTCCCATTTCTTATCTCTTGTGAAAATGTACCTCTTATGAAAATGTGTCGAATAATTTCTTTCTGTATTGTGCCTATTTAAAGTTTAATTTTCTTCTCATATAATTTGTATTTTTATTATAATTCCAGTCCTCTTAAAAGCATAAAACGAACATAACTAAAGAAAAAGAATTTTTCCAGTCATTAATAATTCGGTTTTTTTTCTTTTTTCAGAAAAAGTATTCGATTTTATCAAAGAATAATTAAAAAGAGTAAATAACTATATGTTATTTTAGAATTTGCATGATATTGAAGTGAAGGAAATTATAAAAGATAAGTTAGTTTTTTTATTCTATAACGAAATTCTACATTTAAATATTTTTAAATACCCATTAAATTAAATTTAACACATTATTATAATTATAAAATTGCATAAAATCATATAATTTTTTTTTAAGTTCTTGAAATCTCAAGTATATTTACTGGTTCTTCGGTTTAGTATTACTGACTGTAATCCAATAAAGATAATGGAAATGTTTGTCGAGAATAGACAAAAGTTTCAAAAGCGTTGTTTTGGTATGGTTGGTTGGCTGGGTTTTAGGGCGCAAGGTCCAAAAAAGGACATACAGTGCCAAGAAATTTTATTGATATATTTTTATTTATTGATGGTATGTAGTTTCATTAAAAAAAAGCTAAATAACATTAAAAATTTAAAAAAACAAATATAAGTATATATAATAATATTAAAATCTATATAGTTTCATTAAAAAAACAGAATAAATACATCAAAATTTTTATATATCATTACATATAATATTTAAAATATAAATTAAATAAAATATAAAAGATCTATTGCTCTCAGATAAGTAAATAGATTTCTGTGGGTTGGTTCTCCCAAAAAATCAAACATAGTTAAAAGGTCTGTATTGAAATATTTAAAACGATAAAGGTTAAAACTAGGGCATAAGATTAAAATATGAAACACAGTATATGGTTCATCACACGCTTCACATCAAGGATTTAATTCATGTAGAAATAAATGTCGATGTGTGAAACGTGTGTGTCCGATACGAAGGTGAGTCAATCTAACAACAGCACTTCGTAACAATAAAACTGATAATGAGTTGAGGGATGGGACAATGGTATGTAATTTATTGGCTATCTGCAAGATCCAAGATTCCTGCCGAATATTATGTATGAAACTTTTTACAGAGCCTTTCTCACATCAGAGAGCGGAACCGATAGAAAAACTGGATCTGCTGCAGCTCTGCAGCTGTATCCGTTCTCTCATTTCCTCTAAGATCCATGTGGCTTGGTATTCAATAAAATATACTATTTCCTACCCTTCCTAGAAAGGAAATCCAATGCTCTGTAAATTCTTGACACAACAGGATGACAGGTGAAGCTATTGTTTTTCAAAGCTTCTATAATACTCAAGCAGTCAGTGTATATACAATATTGATTACAACCATCTGTATTCACACGCTGAAGCATGTAGTAGACGGGGTTGTGGTATATATTTGCGGTAAATTAATTTACAAGTATATTTGGAGGTGAAATATTTTAAATGCTTTTAAATAGAAAAAGTAAAAAAACAGAAAAGATTGATAGACGCAGTGGTAATTTTCCCTTTCAATGACCGTAAGACAATCGGCACTTTGTGATTGCATGATTGCTAAAATGCAACTCAATAATACTCCCTGATAAATCTACTTCGAATGTCTCTTCTTGCGATTAAACACCCTTTTATCCTTGTTTTTAATCATAAAATGGTTGTTTCTTTCGTTACAGTTGAAATCCTGAGCATACCACTTGATTCTCATTTGTTTAAAATATCCATGACGTCAGATAACGCTTCATCTATGTATCATCGCATTGAGATGGCATCGTGGATCCAACTTATCAACGAATTTGCAAAGCAAAGTTCACCATAGAATGTCTGAAAATATTGCAAAAGTTTATTTTGTTAATAAAACAATTTCTTATATAAGGACCAACGGATTGGTTTGAGAATTCATTTTTTCTTGATTCTAGCCATTTAACTCGTTGACAATAGAACAGAAGAGAAAGCAAAATGTAAAAGACAAGACAAAACATCCACTTTATGATTAGTTTAAGTCAGCAAGGACGATTAAAATTTTAAAAATTTTATTAATTCATAAAATTCTAAATTGATAATTTCAATATTTGTAAATAATCTCTTTTGAATCTTAATGATGTCTTGAAACTTAAAATAAAAAGGAAAATACCTGATTTCTTAAAATTTCATTTAAATTTTAATTAAATATTGAAATAAGCTTTTAACCTTCTTAAATACATTCGAATGGATTAATAACTGAAAATATAAATCAAGGTTTATATTCTTTTCAGACTTTATTAACCATAATTGTATGAATTGCATGTAAAGATATATTAAGTGATATTTTGTTTAAAATGCATTGTTAAATAACTATATGGGGAAAACTTTATCAAACACTAGTTTAAATTCATAACAATTAAGTATACACATAATTAGTCATTTAAACTTTTATGTAAATAAAATTCAAAATAGTAAAAACAAATCAATCACTATAGAAGTATATATCATTTTTCTAAATACAGATTTTGTTTTACACGTGTGACATTTTGCTAAAAAGAGATTAAAGATCGGTTTAGCTATCAGTAAAAAATTTCTTTTTTCACGTTTCAAAACTAAAATATTCATATTTGTTTATACATGATTTTTTTAAATTTTATATTAGTATTAAAATAGCAAAGAACACAGTAATCCCACGAAAAATATCTACTTTTCTGCAAATTTTCAAAGATTGCAAAAATTATCTTATATTTCAGTTATATTAATAGTTAAAATAACATTTTGTTACAATTAAATTTAAACAATGAGTTAGAATAAAATTATATTAACAACAAAGATATACAATTTTACAAATACGAAATTTTCAAAGCTACAATTTAATGAAATTTTCGGAATATAGTTCATTCATTTCAATAAAATTACTCAGAAAATATTGAGAATGAATAGGGGCTCAGATTAAATAAAAATTCTGCTGACATTGCCAAAGAAAGAGTAGTATTGGAGATCCTGTTTTAAAACATCTCTAAAATTATTCACTAACAAATTAAACTAAATTTATTAAATAAATTATACACACTCCAGTTACATTAATGTGACTACTGCTTACTTTTGTTGTTGACGTTAAATAAAAAAATCACAGAAGGCAGGCAGTAGTTCAGTGCGATTGAGCATGTATAAGGGGTGTGTGAGTGCTTCAGAAAACATGGCTATCATTGATATAATGCAGAACGGAGAGATTTATTCAACTTCTAAAAGAACATGATCATTGAATTTCGGACCAAGGGTAGCAGCTTTTCCGAAACGGATAAATTGGTGAAAGGTTCACGTGCCACCTTATACCAATATACTGTGCACAGAAAATTGGGTCTGACCAAAAACAGCGACGTGGCAAATGCGGTTGCTGTTGAACCCCTGTAACTAGTCCTGAACTATTTCTATCCATTACATAGAAGCATCCGGGTAGTTTTCGTGATTTTGAAGTATAGGCAGAGCAGAAGATCCCCATAGTTGGCCTGCCCCCACCAAATGATTCATCTCACATTGAGGGCATTGGGACACAGGATGCAGCCGCCTTTAGCTAACACGACGGACCTTCGGTTAATCCAGGATTCGAAGTGACTACCTTCCGATAATGAGAACGATGTCTTAACTAACAGGCCACCGCAGATGATAAGCAAGTGTGGTGCATCACAAGCCATTAACGACACTGTGAAGCGACAGCTGAGGAGATGTGTTTGGATAACTAGACGTCCAACCGGTGAACAATTGACAGCTCAGATATGGAATAAGGTGTAACTAGTAATAGGGCTAAAATTATATTTAGCAAGCGTTTCTGAAACTGGGTATCAAGAGCAGATGCCTTATTCATATATTATGTTGATTGCTGTTTATAGGCGAGGAAGGCATGTCTGCAGGCAAATAGCGCAACTGAACGTCCGCTGAATGGCGACAGGTATCGCTTTCAGATGAATCACGTTTTATGCTCTATCGGACGTTGCTTTAAGCGACGTGAAACTTTAAAAGCGAACACCATTCAACCATTGCTGGAACGGTCTAGGCTAGGCTAGTGCACATTAAAATCTATAATCTGGATGTATTCTAGACATTTTTGGGTTGATATATATATATATATATATATATATATATATATATATATATATATATATATATATATATATATATATACATACATACATACATATATACATATAGATTTCTATTATCAACTGTAATTGCTTCTAAACTGCAAGATCAAATGATTAAGTTATAATTCATAGTAAAATATGCTTATGAAATAATTCTTGATATTTCAATTTGTACATAAAATAATTCCTTTACATCGAAGCAAATTAATACAGCATAAAATATAGGTAAGAAACCAAATATTTCATACTAATATACTTTTGCTAATTTTTAACTTGTTTTTTTTTAAATCATTAGACAGAAAAAAGTTATAAAATTTGCCCATGTATATTTTATGGCTCGGAAAGCAATATCTTCTGATTATTAAAATAATTGTTTTAAATAAATTACACACCTAAAATTAAAAAGAGTTCATTACATAAAATAACTTCTAATACTCTTTGTGTATCTAAAAACATTTTAACAAATTAATTTTGACAGTTCAGTTAGCTATAAATCATTTTTACAAGTACATGGTAATGAAATAGTCACAAAATAAGAACTAACAACATCATAAACTAGTTTTTTGGTTCACAGGAAAATAAACAAAAAATTATTTTTTATTGTTGCACTAGAAACAGTTGACTTTTTTAATTTAAAATTCATGTTACCACGTGGTCATGCTATAGATCTCAACAAGTGTTTTAAATATTTTTCTGTTATATATTTTTTGTTAATAATTCATGACTAATTGAACACATAAGCCCAGTTTTCATGACATTAATTTAGTTTGTTGCTTAGATACATATTAATTCCAGAAATGATAAGATTTGATAAAACCTTATATATATATATAAATAATTATAGCCTTTTATTTAAAGTGTCAAATTCAAATAAGTTTTATAGATTCAACGTTACCTATTATACTATGTATAATGGGTAACGAAAGCAATAAACTTCTGATACGCTTATTTTCTGTATACAGGTATGAAGTAATCCATGATATGAAGGCAGAGAACTTCGATTTAGATAGACAAATTTCTAAACATTCCAAATTATGTATTATTTAGCTTTTAGAATGCACTTATGTACAAATATTGCAGCGATTTCTTGAAAAAGAATTTTATAAACCAATCTGGCATTCAGATACATCATTTAATGATCGAAAATTTTAAATCAATTTTAAAAAATCTACGTGCGTTGTCTTGGTTAAATGATTCCTTAATATCAATTCTGTGTTGTTTTATTCAGATTTGTAAGCACTTGTTAATTTATGTATAATATGAATTGTTAGTTTTGTGCAATTGTATGAGGTGAACCTCTTCTATGGAGGTAAACGTTCTATGCAAATAACGGTATACAATTCAGATAATATGATAACTCTTTTTTAATACTTAAGGAATAAAATAATTAGTATTTTTAAGAAATTTCTCCAAAAAATTTAGGAGATCTTAAGAACTTACCAATCAGTTTATGAATATATAACTAGATAAATATTATTGGGGAATTAAAGACTATATAATTAAGATTTTTTTCTTTGTTCATCAAGAATTATTTTTTCTAAAAAATATACTTCTTTCAAGGAATCATCTGTGTTTGTCCTCTGCCATAAAAACAGACTATAAAACAAAACAGTTGAGCCCGATTCACCTACAGAAGACTTACGGATTTACGATCTTCGATCGTAAAACCTATGGAATGAAACTTCTTTTTCGGTGATTCAGTTAAAAATAACTGTTCTTGTAGCGATAGTCATACTAGTTACAGTAAAATTTTCTGCACGAATCAGCAAAGTATTGAAATAACAAAATACGAACACCTAACAAAAGAGAAACTTCAAGTGAAAGTGATTTCGTTGCATTTCTTTTGCTATGGAGTCAAAGTTTCTCTAAACAACTTAATATTTTAAATTCGTAATAATACTTTATACAGCTTATTGAAAGTTAATATTCGTTAAAAAGAAGCATCAGATAAATTTAACAAAGATTATGGATAAAAAACCTGTTATATTTTAACATTTTTTTACAAAAATGCAACAAATGTAATTGTTAAGTATGTAAATTATAATTCCATAAAATGTGTAGTACATGTAGAAAGAGATATCGATATATTTTGTAAGAAAATGTTTATATCTAGCAAATTCTATTTGATTATATAAAATATAATATTCTTATTTTGAAAGCATCCATATTTATTGAACAAATAAGATGCAGATAATTGCAATACTTTTGCAGATACTAATAATTTCCGCTGACTAGAATACTAAATTCATTCAACCAACATATTATTCAAAATTGCGGTCAAATAGTACAGCGAGCATTTAAATTTAACATACTTTTTAATGCCTTTTCTTATCAGTGGTACGTTGATTAGTTGGATTTTACAAATCATTATAAGAAATTTACATGATTTAACATGACTTCAGTAGTGCTGATTTTGCAAAATGGCTTTCTGCTAAATCCGCACTACTGAATTAACACATGTAAATGTAGTTAAAGTAAATTAAACTCTTAAATTCATTACTCATAAATAAATAGGCTTCTAAAGCTAAAGTTTTCTGTACCTATGCAAGGTGTTGGAAAATTACGCGCCAGAAATGTAAAGAAATTTAAATGGAACTAAGAAAACTACTTGTATCGAGAAGTTTTTTTAAACAAGCCCACTCAGGGTTGTAAAATACTGACGACAACCAATATCTAGTTGATATCTGAACATTGTTTAATAACTGGAAGAACGTAGACAGACGCCTTGAAGATGCTGGATGCTACTACAGAAAGACGTATAATTCTAACTGCGCTTGTTGAAGAGAATCACAATTCTAACCTGCGAAATGCATGTAAATCAACAAATATTTTACTCGAAAATTGAAAAGAAAAAATTTCAGTTATACTCTATTAATTTAAAATTTATCAAATACTAGATTATAAACACAAAATTCCTAGTGCAAATTCAATACATTGCACTTTTTCTTTTACTAAAGAAATATTTTTTTGTCAACAGTGAGCACTTGGGTAACGAATCCCTTGCCACAACAAGGCCAGGAACTGCAACTCATTTGTTAGCGGCACTTGTGAACCATGTCACGGAGGCGAATAGCGTTGATCGCGCCATACCACCACGAACCCGTGGGCACATTCATGCATCATCACAGAAGAAAGGACAGAGAAACGCAGAGAGAACAGTGAAAGAAAGTAATATCCATGCCCGAACAGAGATTTGAACCCCAGACCCACATATCATGAGTCAAGAGCGCTAACCACTCAGCCCCCGGTCGGCTTTTACTAAAGGAATATCAATAATAACTTTCTTTTACAAATATTTTTTGACATAACAGAGTGGATAGTCTAACTGATAAAAACTATTGTAAAATATTTTATGACATTCACTACATTCTTCTCTCCATATAAGATATTTTATAGATAGTATTCTATTATCATATTTTGCACAAAGAACGAAACCTAGAAAACTTTTAAATATCCTTCCCGATAAACTGACATACAGAAAACACAAAATGAATGATAGTCTCTTATTTATTACTTTTTTTCAATAACTGAGATCCATCCCGAAATATTCCATTCAGGTGAATGCTGTCTTACAACTGGTTTACAAACATTCCATTGCAATTTCACTTATTTCCAACATAAAAATAATGAAATTTCCGTATTCAGCAAATGTGTTTCCGTATTCAGCAGTTTGTGTCATAGCAATGTGGTTCTATGTATCGACATAGAATTGACAACTACTGACATTTCATCTTTTCTAGCTGTCAATAATGTTGCTATTTTGTTATATAACTAATATATTGCTTTCATGTTGCTGGAGGCTTGCAAAACATCCTACATAATTTCCCTGACATAACACATGAAGCTGTTTCATGCACTATGGGGGATGATACTGATCGATAAGCCACTAATTTTGCACCATGCACACAATGATGTAAAGTACTTGCAATCATATTTGCTAAGAAAAATTCATTTATCTTCTATCATAATTATACTATCTTTGCTTCATGAAAATGAATGCGTGTAAATTTGCAATTGTGGTATTTCATTTAAACATGTAGAACAATATTGAATATTTCCATCCCCGTTAGTACCTTCTATGTAGCTGAAGAGACATCATACTTACCAGGATGATATCATTTATTATGTCGGAAAAATCAATCGAAACAGGAAAGTTCGTTTTAAAATATTTGCTTTTAATCTTACAACATAAACAGTATCGTTTCTTTAGCAGTTCACTCATAATTGAATGCTAAAGTGACAATTGACATTTAGAAAAAATAAATAAATAAATAAATAAAATTGGACTAATTGGAATATTCATATATTTTTGATACACTAACATTGATATTTGGGTAATAGAATGTGAGATGACGAATTTTTAATATAAGCTTTACTTTAGATATTTTGAATAAATACTTAACAAGCAAAAAATATTGATCATAATCTTGATCAAGAATGTTATACTTTACAGCACAATATGATTTTTATTTTTTTTCCTCAGGGTTACACTATTTAGGACTATTTCTGATTCTTAGAAATCTCCTTTCATTTGAAACTCAAGTCACTAAGAACTTTATTGATGTACTGCAGATCAATGGATTTGGTCATTCAAAAAATCTTAAAAACAACAATAGATTATTGCTAATAAGATTATATTTTATTGGGAAATTGGAATGCTGATATATTTACATAGATTTATTCCACCACCTCTAAAATTAAATGATTTGATCAATTATTTTTTTGTTTGTGACACAGTGAATTTATAATGTAAATATACTATAAAGTGTTGAATTCTGCATTATATTATATTTAATTAAATTATAATTTATAAATAAAACATACTGTTTATAATTTCAAAGCAAAGAATTACATTCTTATTTAATATCAATATTTTTTTAAATTATAATTACTACGACATTTTCAACGTTGTTAAAATTAAAATTATTAAATAATTATTAATGATATATACTTTTGAATAACAGCATCAAACTCATTAAATTAAAAGTCATATTTTTTTAAAGTTACCAAAAATATTATTAAACACATGTTTTATAAAATTAAACTAAAAATTATTTTAATTGTTGTAATTATTTAATTGTTAGAAAGCTGCATACTGTCACATATTGAGTACTTGTCACAAAAGAGTGACATTTGAAATTATTTCTATTTACTTTTTTCACATTATTTTCTATCTACGTTTGAATTACCTGGAATTTCACACCAAACTGTAATTTATGTTGCATAATTATTACAGAATTTCATAATAATAAAACTCAAGAAACGCATTTATTTTTTATGTATGATATAAACTTGCTAAATGATAGTTGGATGTATGATTTCTATAAAGCAACTATCACAATCATGTTACAATATCATAAATATGCATATTTTTATTATAAGGTAAATTTGTATCATAAAATTTTTTGTTTTTATTTAAGTGTTCCACATATATATTCAGTGTATGTACTTTCATACTTGAGTCAATAGTTGTTGTTGATAAAAAGTTCCACAAACTCATTTTTTAAGGACAATAAATATTCTAAACACGTCTAGTAAAAGTATCATACATTTATTTTATCTGAGCTAATGTTTAATATTTTATAATTCCACTCAGAAATATTTTCTATCCAATAACATACTTAAATATAGAAGTTCTTGAAGACTTTTATTTCTATCGAGTTTGTTGATCACGATATTGAGATCTTACAGCCGAGATAATCTCGATGACAGGTCGCAATGGAATGTATGAATTTCTATCTCGCCAGCGTCTGCATCTCACCCATACGTCCTCGAATAGATTAATCGCACGAGATTTGACAGATTTCTCCCAAGCCTGATGCCCATTGCTATTCAAAAATGAAGTCTTGGCTGCCGTCACCATTTATCAAAGGGTTTCCTGAACCATGACCGTCGGAAATGTTTGCGCCCCGATATAAAATGCATGACCATATAACAAGACGGACAACGCCCATTTGAGGAGAGTACGATAATAAGGGACGCTTCAGTGAGTGATTGTAGAATTGCTCTGAAATGTTCTCAATCATCGCTGAAAGAACCCTCAAAACTTTTTTTTGATTGAAAAAAAATATCAATCACTCTAAAAAAGTTCTTATTGATTTTACATAAATAAAACGCTCTTGGAGTAATATGAATTTAAGAAAAAAAAAAAAAAAAAAAAAAAAAAACATAGTTCTTTTTTTTCACAAATTGAATAATTGATTATAAACTGTTTGAATGATGGATGATTATTAATTGCAAGAAAATAAGCAATTCATATTTACTAGCCAAATAATAAATCTAGATTTTTAAATGTGTGTATAAAAATTGTGGTTTTGTTTATTGCGTTCTTAGAAATTATGAAATAATATATTCCGATATTACACATTAAATCCAATTATAATAATCTATTATTATATGAGTGAAATAGTATTATGGAAACTTTTAATCTGTGGAATAATATAAGAAATAATCGAAATCATTTTTTGCAACTATAGATTAAATTTTCAGAAAAGGAAATATTTTAATGAAATATTTGTAAATTGGACAAACTCAAATATTGAAAAATAAGTTAATAAAACACTTTATTTTTAAATAATCTCAAATTTTATTTAAATCTCTTATTTTATTAAATAATTATAAATTTCAGAAAAGGAAATATTTTAATGAAATATTTGTAAATTGGACAAACTCAAATATTGAAAAATAAGTTAATAAAACACTTTATTTTTAAATAATCTCAAATTTTAACATTGAATTCCATACATAGTTTTTAAGTTAATAAAAAGAAATAGAATTAAAAATATTGTAATATAAAATAATCAGTTATTTAACACAGAATTAATTTTTGTAAATTGAAAACCTAAATTCTAATAATTTAAGTCGAAATCCTTTTAAATGGTAATAAGTTTGAATAAAAAAAACATTGATATATTTAATATCCTTGAAGTTGAATTTAAATGATATAATAACCTCAACAAAGTTAGTAGAAACTTTTACTGACTTTTAAATTTTAATAATTCTATTTTCATTCATGTGTTTAAATTCCTGTAATTTGAAAAATATTTGAATTTTAATATTTAACAAAATTGATTATTGATACAAGCATGAATCTATTCTCAAAAGCAAACGCTTAAAGAATGAAATTTTTCCGAATTGACAGTAAGAATTTTGAGTGTCATTTCAAACAGCCATTATATAATTATATTTTAGCACTAAAATAACACAACCTCTTAACACACGTATTTTACTGCTTGCTAAGGTGACAATAAAATATAAAATTTTAAAACTCTGGTTACAGAAATTGCTCGGAAAGAAATTAATGACCTTTATACACTGCTCATCCCTCTTGATTAGTTCGGAAAGATAAATAACACGGCTAATTAAATAATATCAAATTAACCAAGCGACTCAGAAGTAATTACTTGCTCGAAAATGACACAGTGTATCCTTTCCGAAATTAACATAATCGCTTACCAAAATGTCATGTCAAATTAATAAACGTTTTAATTCCAATGACTATGAGTGATCAAAGAGAAAACTTAAATCCCTCACATGTTGAAAATTCCAGAATGAATTATTTTAAACATAGCTTATACTTTCACTTAGAACAAGGTATTAATTTAAAATACCTATCTCACGCTATAAGATAATACTTTGCAAGTGTGGATTTGTCTTGGTAAATATTGGTTTGAAATTGAAATATAATTAATCTATCAGTAAATTCAGGAACATACATTAATATCCAAAAATTATCTGCTATTTATTATTCTTAAAATTATTATGCATAAAAATTTATGCACAGCGTTAAACAATGTGTATTTTTCAATATAATTCATTTATTTATAGTATTAGTAATTATTTATAGTATTTTTATGCTTAAAATATTATGAGAAATGGGTGTGTCATAATAAAAATGTATACGAGTCCTAGTTTTGTTTTTAAGTTAATGTAATCATTTTTTTATAAAGAGTTATAAAGTATATCGATTTTAAAATATAGATTTGACTTTAGGTAATTCCTTTATACCCAATATATATATATATATGTTTTTGTTGTTTTTTGTAATATATGCTGTTATAGCATTTTTAAGATCTTCTCTTCAGAAAACTTTTTTTATTTATTGATATCAATAAAATTAATTTATATAGATTTAGTTATTTAAATAAGAATTTAGTATATTTAATTCTATGATAAACATAGAAAGAAAAACATGATGCTTCATCTTCTAAAGCATAATTCATTTTTTTAACGAACGTCAATTTTATTAAGATAACCAATAACCCTTCAAGGTATTAACATATTAACTAATCAATACATTTTCCGCAAATATAATGAAGAAATTACAATACATTTTTAAAATTGTGGTTACAGTTAACTTCTTACTTAAAACATTAATACGCATTTAAGGAAAAATTTCACAACATTAAGTGATTCAATAAAAGAAAATTTAATTAAAGATGGTACGAAATAATTTACAAAAACTTTTCTTGATGACAGGTGAAACAATCAATATGCATTAAAGCAAAATGTACTCTTAATTATTCTGAAAAATGAAAGGACTTAAAAAGGTTTGAGCTAAGAATACAGTTTGTGACATCGTATAATCATTTACTTTGCTATATTTAGTGCTTTTATAAAACTCATACAATTGAAATTGAGAAAATTGAAAACTAATTTAAATAAACGACATTTTAACCATAAAATAAAAATTGAACAAATATTTAAAGTAAAAATATAAATAACAAAAATAAGTACAGAAATCGAAGTAACTCATAAAGAATGAAATCAAAATATTTGGTGAAAATATATAGAGAAAAGTTCCGCTGCATTCGAAAATGAAATGGATTTTTTTTTTTTTTTTTTAATTTTCAAACGGATAAATATTCTACAATACTAACCTGAAACATCTCTAGAATTTTTTTCTTTTATTTTTGCAAGATTTAAAACTTGGGATGGAGCAAACTGTTGCAAAAAAAGGAAAAAACTCCAGAGAAAGTAAGAAGGGGAAATAATGAAAGTAAAAATTGAACAAAAGAAAGGAAGCAAAAGACCTTGAAAAAAGACAGTAAATGGGGAGTCTAGTAAGTCGATACTGTTGGAAATTGAAGAACAGCTCAAAAAAGTTCTTAAATTTCGACACTAGTTTTCAAGATGGCGTCTTTGGGACGTTTCCCAGCTAGTAACTGTCGGCTAGTGTGTCGGCTTCTGGATCGTTTAGCAAAATATACGATTACTGGGAGAAAGAAAAAATCTGTTGCGGCTACAGTTAGATGCCCAGAATATATTGGTTTTATTTTATTCTGCGTTTACTTTCGAATTTTCTTGGCTTCTTCAGCTTTTTCCATTTGATATAAACCCTCTATTGCTCTAGATAGAGAAGAACAATTTTATGAAAGGGGTTATATTACATTTTTACTTTTAGGAAGATAGCATAAATAATGCTTTTTCCTCGCTAAACATATAAGTGGTAATTTATATAATGTGCGGGATTATTTTTGAAATTGTACAAAACTCAGGAAAATGAAACTAAATCTGTTTGTCAATGTTTTAAATTCATCAAAAATTGATTCTTTATATTTAACATATTGGTTCTTTATTTTTAGTTTATTTAATCACATTGAAACGATCAATTTCACTGGATCAAGTTAAATTCGAAATTCATCTTTCTTTTCCTAAAAAGATATTAATTTTCTTTACGATTTTTTACCGATATATTAGCTTTCTCCAACTCATTTTATTAAATTAAAAGTACAAATAATATCAAATATTTAACAATAAATTCAAAAATCTTATTACAGTTGAGGGAATGAAACAAAAAATTTTAAAATTAAAATAATAATTATTATTTCAATTAACTGTCTCTTTTTTAAATTTAAATATTGAAAACACAGATTTAAAGTGTTATAAATCTGCTTTCATTGTTTTTGTAATTGATTTCTCCTTTAATAAATAAATAGTTTTAATGAAATATTCACATGTAGTTTGCAAAATAACTTATATCTCTGATTTCCAGATCAAATAAATTTCTCATGCATGTTGATTTACAGAAAATTATGCACTCTTACAAATTTAAAATTATCTATCTATCTATCTCTCTCTCTATATATATATATATATATATATATATATATATATATATATATATATATATATATATATATATATATATATATATATATATATATATATATATATATATATATATATATATATATATATATAAAGTTTAAAATATAAGGGAACGTACGATTTTAGCAATAGATCGTAATTTGTAAGATGATTACAAAAGCAATTACACTTAATAGCTATATATGTACATGAAATAAGGCATCTATAATTTCATCTAAAACTGAACACAACATACAGGAAAATTTCATTTGCAAATCAAAGTTGATTCCAAAGTTCGGAAACAGCGAAACAGTAACTCCACAAAATTTTTTTTCAGTATCAGTGTATTGAGATTTTGTTATTTAGAATTAATTTTCAGAAAATGTGATTTGAAATGTTACTACGACGCCATTGATACTATTGAAAGATATGATTTTGGAAAATGCTAAGAAATGCATTTGTTTCTGTTGACAGGACAAAGTGTGTCTTTTGAAGTCTAAAAATTTCACGATACAAGATATATTTAGCATTAAAAAAAAGATAATACTTTCTCTTCCATAGCAAATAATAGACATTCTGTTTTGCTAGAATCTCTTTTGAATCTGTACTGCCTAACGTTATCTGCAAAAAAATAATTTCGTTAGGAAGCAGAAAATTTTCCTCTGGTACAAAGAAAATCATAATAAATGACTCGGAAATAACTTCAGCAAAGGTTCTTCTATGCAGTTAAACTATTAATATGTTTCTCTTTGAATTTATGTTATCAAGCTCTTCAAAGAAATTTACCTATCGAACGTCAATGCTGGTTGTAGAATGTTTGACGATGAATACCGTTATTAAATTTTTGTTTGATTCCAATTACACATTAAACTTAATTTGTATAATTGCGGACTCAGTTTGATATACCTCAATTTTCAATTTTAATATCTATGAAATATATCTTTGGAAATAAAATCCTTCAATTTCATTGAAGAAATCACACAACCCTTGGGATCGGAGTATATTATCATCTGTTATAAACATAGATGGGCATATAAAGATACTTATATTAGAAAATAGGATTTGATGGTTTTGTTGATAAGAAAGACACTGAAAAGCAACATATCTTACTTTACATGACAATTATTAGAGATTCCCCCAATATAATACATGCTATTTTCATGCTATATTATGTGTTATAACTATACAGACTTACAATGTATAGTTATAATACATAATAACTATACATTGTAAGTCTTTATCTCATAATTCGTCGATAATGTTTGTAACTGAAATAACAATTTACAGACTTCAAAAGATTATAAGTTGAGAGATTATCATACTTTCCCGACATAATTCGATTCATCATGTTTGATCAGATAGAGGCCACTTTTTATTTAAAGACTAAGATCTTCTACAACTGAAAAAGTTGTAGGTTTCAGGAAGTGAAAACTATTCTAAAAATGTCTTAACACTCACCGTGATCTAATAGTGGGTTATCACTTTTCATAGCGAAGAGCCCCTGTTCGTTATCAGCTACAGTTGAACAACCAGAAACAGATCCTTCTTTTCTGCTTCCTAGAATTTTGAGTTTCTTAAATGATTTAAAATAACTTTAGCCCATTAGGCAGCCTACATCGCGATATTAAAATCTTATTGATAATCTCATCGTATTGAAGAAAAGGAATGCAACTGCCTTATATGTTCGAGGATATCAGAATTACAATTTATAGAATACATTACAAGATTTTTTTAAATCAATTTTATCGTTCGAATGATTATCTATGTGTTACTAAGTATGTAACTATAATGAATTGCGTTGGTTTTTGTATTGCGTTTTGTTAGATGTGTATTCCACACATTATAAATGTACCCAAGGCTGTTGGGTTAGCAAAATATGTTTAATATTAATCTGATTATACTGTCTAAATGAAACTTCCCTTAAATATGAGACTCTTGTGGCCAAACCGTCCAACTAATTGAAATAATAGTACACACACACACATATATATATACGTGTGTGTGTTACCGTGAAAGACCGAAATTGGAGAATGTTGACATTCACCGGTGAATGTCAACAAACACCAAATATGTCGGTGAAAGATCGAATATTTCATTACATTTTTGTACACTCGGACCCTTACCGATGTATGTCGACAATCACAGATATGCTCTGGTGGAGGTCGAAAGGAGAGGAGCCGACAAAGAGGCGATTGGCGTTTTCTCTCCAAATCCTTTGTTCTGGTGGAGTTTCCCGCTAAATCCTGGCGACTGGCTGTTTTCAGCCGAATCCTTTGTGCTGGTGGAGTCAGTGAGCTTTAACAGTCTTATGCACATACAAGGTTCAATGGTGAGAGCAAAGTTTTCTTAATTTTTTTTTCTTGATTTATTCAGAATGGATACTGCAGTGAATCGTGATCTTTTTCTTGAAAAGTTAAATGTATTAATTGCGGGTAAACGAGAATAAAATTACTTTTATTTTTCTAGTGAAAAAAACTCTAAGATACTTTCTGAAATGGTTTCTGCTAAATTTAAGTGCAACACACCTTTGGATTATAGACGATTAAAACGTTTTGACGTTTTAAAAATTAATGAAGTAAAGTTAATTGCACCATTAAAACCAGGAGAAATGAATATATAGTATTATGTTACCAATGAGGAATTGTTCAGTATACTGTATGAAGATCCAGGATAGGCCATGGAGAAAGAACACGTATGCTTAAAGAATTGCAAAAGAAATACAAAATCATACATGTGAAGTTTTGTAATGTTGTATTTAAATCTATCCAAACAGTGCCAAATGAAACATAATGCACCTAAAATGGTATTGTGAACATAATGATCAGTTCTGAGTTAAACTCAAAATGTCAAGTTGATCTGATAGATCTGCAGTCAAACTCAGATGGTGAATATAAGTTCATAATAGTGTATCAAGAGATCACACACATTTAACTAAGTTTGTCCAGATACGACCTTTGAAGAAAAGAGGGCTGAAGAAGTAGCGTATCACGTTCTTCCAATATTTTTAACATTTGTTCCTCCAGCAATATTGCAATCAGCTAATGTGGTAGAGAATTATGTAATCAAATCATATCCGGAATATGCGCTTTATGGAAAGATGTTAAGATAGCTCATGGAAAGCCTCGTCACAGTCAAACACAACACTCAGTTTAAAGGGCCAATCAGGATATACCGAATATGCTAACTGCATAGATGAACGATAACAATACAAATAAATGGTCAGAAGGTTTACCCTTTGTTCAATTTGCCAAGAACACTACATATCACGAAGGAATACCCATAACTCCTTATGAAGCCATGTTTGGCATTAAAGTAAAAAAAGGCATAGCGTCCTCTTTTTTTGCCAAGCGAACAAATCGAAAGTATCTAAACTGAGGAATAATTGGAAGAAATCGCCAATACGTTTGAAGCTGAAGAACAGCTTGAAGAAATTGGTAATACTTCTGAAAAACATTTGAGCGGTGGTCAAACTGAAAACCAAATTCCAAAGAAAAATATTGAAGTGGACTTGCAGTCTACCACATCTTCACATCAAAATATGAATGAAAAACACGAATTAATAACTATAAAAAGAGCGGCCGCAAATGTGAATCTTCTACTGCAATCAACAAAAATGTTGCGAACCTCAAAAAATCAATTTCTTCCTGCTCAAATTGGGGATACTGTACGAATACAAGTCCCTAATGTCGACCACGTAATCAGCTCGAACACACGTACCTTTACACACGTAATCAGTTCGAAATTTGTAAAGAAATGCTCCTTTTCATAGTTAAGATTTTTTTTCAAGAAATTTTGCTGAGAGAAGCAGCTGCAGCTAATTTGAGAAGCGGTGGGCAAGTCTGTACACGCTGTCATTGCAAAAGGAAGTGTTCCACAAATAAATGCAGTTGTAAAAGCAAGGGCATTTTGTGCAATTCAAAGTGTCATAACAGCTTAAGTTATTGAAAAAAAATAAGATTTGGTTAACATAATTTAGTATGTTTTTTATTACTATTATTTTATTTTCTCATTAAGAACGTACTGTATAATTAAGTAAGTTTCTTACTTCTATTATTTTCCTTTCTCAATTTTGTAAGTACTGTGTGTTTTAAGTTCTTAGTAATTCCTCTCAGAAAGAGAGGCGAAAAAATATATATATCGGGCATGTTCAACATTCACCATTAGTGCATGGTGAATGCCGAGACATTCACCGGTGAAAGTCAGAAATAAGGGTATTTAGCAAATATTTCGGACATACACCAAGCGACTATGTGAATGTCGACACTCTCCAGATTTCATTGTAACATATATATTAACTAAACAGCAAATATTAACTGTCTTTTTAAATTATTTCTTAACGTACTGGCAATTATTTAATGATTAAATATTTTAAAAAAGTAATCTTTTTATTACTTATTCATTTACGTTAAGTAAAATAAATACAATTCACCTTAAATACATTAAATTGTAATACCGATTCTTAATTTGAAAGAAGAAATATAATGTGTGCATTGACCCATACTGATTATGAGAATATGTTATATTTTATATCAAATTTGATATCAAAAATGATAAGAAAAATAATGATTCACACAATAAATATTTGCTTTATATTTAACTAATTTTACCCGAAAATTAGCAGAAATCAAATTCTCAGTAAAAGAAAATAAAAAATATTATTACATTTTCCTTATGTATAATATGAACTTAATGAACACTGTATACAAAACATAAGTACATCTTTAAGATAGAAGAAGAAAAAAAATTAAATGTATCTTACAATCAAATTAATTTTTTATCGTTAACAAAAACATGGTAATAGTAAAAATCAGTAGCGATATAATTTACATGTTTGTATTTAACAGATGCATCAAAAAAAGGCTTGTAATACTTTTTTCTTACCGTCAGATTCTCTAAATCAACTTCAAAGATAAATTAAAATCTCTTCTTTTGATTTTTATCGTGTCTATTTCGGCATTCAGAATGAATAAATTATACAATATGAAAAAGAGAATAAAGTTATTCATTTTGGGATAGAAATTATTACTCAATAAATAACATAATGAATAATTACAGGTATATAAAATTAATTGGAACATAATTTAAAGAAATTTTTTTAATAAATTTAAAACACTTACAAATGGAAAGCGATATTTTGATTTTCTTAACTTAGAAAAAGAGATATGTATTATAAAAATTATAGTAAGAAATATTTCAGTACAGTCAAAAACTTCAATTGAATTAATTATTATTTTAAAGAAAATAAAACATTCTAATTCTTGACAAGACTTTTACCTAAAAATAAACTTTCAGAATTTTAGACGTGAAATTCAGAATTTCAAAAATGAAATTTTTCATAGTACAGAAAATTTTAACGTTTCTTGCTTATTGTATTAGTATACAAAATACAATAGGAAATTAATGTTAGAGGAATAATATAAAGTTAATGACCCGTAATGTTTGTTAACAAGATAAAAGAATAATAGACATACATATGTGTCTGTTAATATTTCACGAGATATTAAGAATAAATTATCATTACTACTTTCATAATATATTTTGACATTTATTTCAACATATTTTTAGATATTTTATTGTTTATTTTTCAATTTAATTGAGAAAATTATCATTACGATATAGCAATCTTGCTTTTATCAAAATGTAGCGTTTTATATCAAAGATGATAAAAAACGCTCACACACGAAAACTACTCTGAAATTTTTGAGATACGCGCAGACAAGAATTAACAAAATAAAAATAACGGTTTAATTTTAAAATATAAAGTATTTTAACACAGAAGACGATTTTTTACTGACTTACTTCAACTTGCTTAGGTAAAATAAATTTTAAACAAAAGAGAAAATGGAGTTGACGCGAGAACATTTCCGCGCTATGAATTTTTACTATTTTAAAGCAGGATTAAATAAAAAAGAATGCGTTCAACGGTTGCAATTAGCATTTGGTGATGAATCTCCAGCTCGTGCTACTGTATTCAGATGGCTTAGAGAATTTAGAAGAGGTCACAATTTTCTTCAGGATGAAGAATACACAGGAAGGCCGCCGTGGGCAATAATCCCGGATAATATGTCTGCCATACGATGAATGTGAATGGAAGATAATCACTGTAGCTATCAAATGATACAGAAGGAACTTAACATTGGATCCGCAGCCATACACAAAATCATTCATGAAGAATTACATATGAAAAAAGTAGTTTGCCGTTGGGTTCCTCATAATCTAACTGAGCACCAAAAAGAGGAGCGTGTCAGAATCAGTAAAGAAACTCTTAAATTGTAAATGATGGTGGCCTCCGCATTATTTCTATAATTGTAACAGGTGATGAAACGTTCATAGCGATTTTTGACATTCCAACACGTCAAGAAAGCAAAGTATGGGTCTTTGAAGATGATCCCACGCCGACAAAGGGGAAAAACAACGCGCACTGAAAAAAGTGATGTATGCCGTTTTCTTCAGAAGTACGGGATTGGTCTAAGCCATCAAGGCTGAAGGACAGACGACAGTAACAGCAAATTGGTATACCACTAAATGTCTTCCAGAAATTCTACAAAAACTTAATTTTTCGGGGACTAAAGCTTCGCAATGAAAATTTCATCATCACATACAGCCGGATTAAACAGTTGAGTTTCTTAAACAAAAACAAATTAAAGTGATCAAACATCCGCCATTTTCCCCTGATCTAGCTATCTGCGACTTTTAGTTATTCTTTAATCTAAAAAAAACTTACGTGGACGTCGTTTTCATTCAGATGAAAAGATTGATGTGGCTATAAATGCATTTTTTTTATCTATTCCTAGAAATGAATGCCTTGAGGCATTTAATCTGTGGGAAATTTGTCTACAAAAGTGCATTGATGCTGGAGGAGACTACTTTGAACACACTTAAAATTTTGTAAGTATAACTTTAAAAACCTAGTTGTACCTCAAAAATTTCAAAGTGACTCTCGTATTCTTGTTTTCTTATAGACAACGAATTAAGATAAATGTGAAAAAAAAGTTGTTTTTTTTCTAATTGGTATTTTATAGTTGTGACACATTAAATTTTATTAGATTTCTCTTACGAAACAATTTAAGGGCGAATATAAAAAAAACAAATTTTTTACTAAATGTTATTTTAAAATTGCGATACATTATTTTATATTCTGTTTCTATTAAGTTATTGAGAACTTCGTTAAAGCAAAGCAGAATATTTTAACTGTTGCAAGTAACGTACTTAAAAATATGTTCTAAAAAATTTCGACTCTGTGAATGAATTAATATGAGCCTAAAATTTTACTATTAATGCATTATAAATATATATATATATATACATACATATATATATACATCATTTATTCTACATTTATAACAACTGACATCCAAAAATTTGTTGATAGAATTTACTTTTTCACGACTTAAGGAAGTATATTCAGAACTAAGAATATTAAAAAAATCAAATGCTGACTAAAATGAATTGTGATAACTATATTATTTCATTTTTATTTAATGATTAATTTCTATAAAAAATCATTAATTTATTTTTAAGGTTAGTTTTAATTAAAAGGTTAATAATAGGAACATACAGTTTATTCAGTTTGATGAGATTTTCTAGTAGATATATATTTAAATTTTTTCAAATATTTAAAATTAATAGAATTTTTAATGCATATTGGATGATATTTCCGTTAAAATATGTTTTATTCATAGGCGTTATCTTCAATAACTTACGATTTTAAAATTGCTTAAGATATTTATGATTTGAATTTTTAAATAAGTTTTAAAATTGAAAATTAAATAATTAGAGAAATTGAAGTTTCAAACAATATGGTGCTTGAAATTATTAAAAGTATGTAATTTACATAAAATGAAACTCAATAGGAAAAAAAAGTTGTACGTACTAATAAGCAGAATTTGTTTTAGAGACGCACCTATAAATAAATATTTATCAGTATCCCAGAAAAATTTCATGGCACTTAATTTTATTAAAAATATAACCAGAATTATAATAAAAAGATATTGACAACATAATAAAAAATAAAATAACGTAACGTTGAAAAGAATGGTTATATTTTGTGAAGAAAGCTTAGTTTTTTAAGAAATAACTGATAGATTGTAAAAATGTTTTTTAGTCAATACAGAGAAATTTCAGTGCTACTGAAACCTAATCCGATCTTTTATAAAGCATTTTACTAATACTTTTTTTTGATAATTTTATGACATAAATGATAAATTTTTATTTATAAAAGCAAATTTACACATACACAAAATAACTTATGAATTAGAAAATATGTTATACTAACATATAATCCTGAAATTTAAGAAAAAATATTAAATTTTTTTTATTAAAGATAAACATTTACTTATGAAAAAATAAGTTACCTGTATAAGTAATACCACTTCTTTAGTCTTGCATAAAGGGATAGGTAAATAATAGGTTAAATTTCATTGTGCCATTGTATATGAAAAATTACATACAAATATTTAAATGAAAGGACAATATTGGGAACATGTAGACAATAGAAAGGCATAATGTTTTCTAAGTTATAGGAAACACTTTAAAATCAAAATTATCGAACCGAAGGCAACATTTAAGCATATATAATTAAGAAATACAGGTAATAAACTTATTTTAATTGAAAAAAAAACTTCTTTGAAAAAACTTATATGAACACTTATACTGGAGGACATCAGTTTTTTTGTAAATTTTATATAAAATGCTTGTCAGACTTAAATTTATTTTCAACTGTTAAAGCTGTTCAACTGCTAATTAAAATGTTTCGATTTAATAAGGAAATGATTCTTTATTGTTTAAAGGACATCTTTTTAATTACTATGTCATTTCTATATTTAAATTGTTTTGAATTGCAATCCTTGAGTATATCTTTTCCTGAACGATTGAAAAACATAGTACATTTTTTGTTAATCAAATCCCTAAAATTTAAGATTATTTTAAATTGAGATAAATTCACTAATATTACCTTTACTAAAATGCAAATCATTAGAAGTGTTAGCTCATAGCATACTAAAAATGATTGAAAATGTGGTACATTTTTATTGAAATATTAAACACAACAAGCAATACATATTTCAGTATTCAATCAATATTTTTTAACTAATGTAAATTTTTTTTTGTTAAAAAGTAACATTATTTTCACAATAATTTCCATTTTCAAAAGTAACATAATTCCGAAATCTGCTGTAAGTTCAAATTAAGATATTTCTCAAAAGAGTTTCAATATTCGTTGCGTTCGAGTTAAGTTTGGATGAAAACAATTTAAGAATGTTGTATTCTTTCTCCAAAAGTCATCATTTATGTTGATTTTTAGTGAGTTTTTTAAAAAAATTTTCAAAGTTAGTATAAAAGATTTTTAAAAAATTCCTTTTATCATTATATGTTAATTAACATGCATCATTCTTTAATCATTCGCAGAAAGTTCTGGAAATCGTAGGATGACTGAGACATTAGCAAATAAAAAGTCATGCCTATCGCATTATAATAAAATTTTCAACTGAAAATACTGCTTAACATACTTATTAATTTGTTTGGTGACAATTGGTGGAATAGATTTAGCAATATTCAGACTCAAAGAATATGCAGTTTGACTACTGAGTGACAATTCTTTATTCCATTACTAATATCAGACATAGATTACTTATTGAACTCATCAATAGCATAAGAGACAAACGAAGTCCAATCACGTCCAAAACATGTTGGACCGATGAAAATGAGACAAAAATCTAAGAAATCATCCCAATACCTGCAATGGCATGTTGATTGATTTGTTCTGGGTGTAGTCTGGCGTTATCTTGTTGATAAATGTCATTTGAAATGACAAGAAACAAGGGTTTTATTGTTTATATTCCTTGACATAATAGGACAATTAATGACAAGATTCATTAGTCACAAATATGAACCCTGTCATTAAGCCCCAACATTTATGCCAAAATGAATGGAGCCTGGGAAGTATATGTATAAGTTTAGTTTGCTTATAGGGGGATCCTCCAAAAAATAAAGACCGTTTAGTTATAAAAAACACAATATTCATTAAATACTGTGTTTCTTAAAACACATTATTTATTAAATGAACCCTATCATTAAGTGATTACGTGACAAAAATGAATCCTCTCATTAAGTCCTTAAGTCACAAAAATGAATGCTGTAATTAAGTAACTTAGTCACAAAAACGAGTCCTGTCATTAAGCCACAACATTCATGCCAATATGTAGAACGATTGAAAAAAAATATGTCGAGAGAATTTAAATACTAGAATTTTTTGATGCTAAAAGGAAATTGTGGAGGCATATCCAAAGCACGGTGTGTTTAATATATTATGGTTGAATTGGTTTGTGGTTCATCAAATACCCGCTTCATATTTTGGCTTCTTCTGAATAACTGTTCGATTAATTCTTTAGTGAAACGTATAACTGTTCAGACTTTGCTTATAGAAAATAACACATTTTATCTAATCAGAAAGAGCTTCTTAACGATAAGCGTTTCAGAAGTAATAAAGAAATAGAGAATGCAAACTGATTAATGAACTGGTGACAAAAACGCTTGTAGTTGCACCAGCATATCTATCAGCAGATAACCCAGAATTGAGCTCTTACCAGTTACATGGAAGCAGCCCACAGAGATTCTTTATAATATAGCAGCAGGGAAAACAGAACACAACTCATTTCTTGACCTACCACCCTATATGGATTATTTCCCTTGAAAGGTATTGTATCATCAGTGAAATCAACAGCCATTAATGATAACGACAGATCTTTCGTAAAGGCAGGATTCAAACTTCTTATCTTATAATAATGAGAACAATGCTTGAACTAGGGGGTTGCAGGAATCACGAACATTGTGAAAATGTACGACAAATGCTTCAAAGAATAAAACGATTAGTTAGAAAGAAAAAAAAAGAAAAGAAAAGAAAGCTGAACCCATGTAGCAGAATTATTATATTCCTTTTGAAAATAGTTTATTCAAGACCAAAACTAGCTTAAACTTTTGGATTACATTCGCGAGAAACCTTATCTTCAGAAACTATGAATTCTGCTTATAGAAATTGAAAAATTAATAGTATATAGATCTAAATAAATCATAGGTTTATTTACCTTAACTTATACTAAATTTCATAGATTTCAAGTTACCCAAGTGATTTTCTTTTTTGTATTAGTTTAAAGTAATATTTTGGCGAATGATTTGACTGGGAATTATTTTTGAGCGAAAAAAGTTTTACTCTTATATATTTATAAAAATTCAACCATAATCAATTCCATTTTCCCCAAAAATATTGTTTACCTGCAGTCGAAATTCCAATGTTTATTTTTGTATTCAATGTCTTTATTATACTGATTCCAAGAAAAAACATAAAATACTTCAAATAATTTATATTTTTGTAATATTTCAATATTTTCTACCCAACCTTAGTTGAAATCCAACAATTTTGCTTTTTCTTTCAATTATATATATATATATATATATATATAAATCAATTATACATTTCTTATTCACTTTAATGTTTTTAAAAATTAAATGAAGATTCGAAAGTTTTACTATAATTTATAGATAAAAATGAAATAAAATATTTTTAAATAGACTACCATAAATTGAAAAAACATTATGAGGAAGTTATTAGTTTTAAAATGTCATACATATATATATATATATATATATATATATATATATATATATATATATATATATATATATATATGTCTGTGTGTGTGTGTGACAGAGAGAGAGAGAGATAAAACATGTTTTAAAAAGTAATTTTATTCAAATATTTTAATAGAATTTTCATTAATTTGGATTTCGTCTTCAGGTAAATTATTTGAAAAATGAAAACATTTTGTAAATAATAAAATAACAATACACATATTGTAAAACAATTATTAGAAAAAACCCTCCAATAAAAAACTAAGTGATATAATAAATTAATCGAAATTATATATATATATATATAATGTTGACTAAAAAGTTAGATAAACTTATTCGTTTATTTTTTAATAAACTCAAAAAAATTAAAGGTTATGTAATTGTAAAAATATGCACATAATTTTAAAATAAAAATGAAATGTTCGCAATGAGTTTATAAAGAGATAGAGAAATTTAACATCTACACATATTGTGAACAATATTTCGGGAATATATGTAATTATGCATTTGATGTTTACATGATTGCAATGGTGAGAAGGTCGACAACTGAGCTGGCATGCTCCTCTCCGCATCCAAACCACAACCGCAAAATGCATTTGGATATCACAGACTAACGTCAATGCGTACTCAACCCATGGATCAATTTCAAGTCTGTGAATGAAACCGACTCTCCTACTGTTCCATGTCCATATCAAGTGAGGCTTTTTTTGTTGTTACAGGAAACTGAATGAGCCACCCAGGCTCTACTCGTGAAATATATAAGTATAACATCAAATCATTAAAATCATTTACCTGCTAAAAATGACTATTTCATAGTGATTCTCAAGACAAGTGAAAATAGTTTATTCTGAGATCTGTACTAAAACCATTAAATGAGAAAAGAAACTGTTATCTGTGGAGAGTTTAGTTAAAAAACAAAATTATATATATTGTGTGAAGAACATAAGTGCACTCAAACATGTTTGATTTTTACATGTAAAACACAAACTTAAAAACAACACACAAACAGCATAGAAATAAGACACAAAAATATTTCTGTATCTTGTTTCTATACTGTTTGTGTGATGAAAGATCAAAGATGAATTTTGATTGAAATTCAGCTCATTTTAATTTAATAAACTGTTTTTAAATCAAAAAAATGCATATATTTAGCATTTTAATTTAGAATATTGTGCTTTAATAAGGTTTGTTGAATTCTTCCCTTTTGTAAATATTTTTTAGAAAAAATAGAAGTAATTGTTGTGAAAATGGTAACATTATCTTAAATAACATAATATTTACTTGAGAAAAATATCCTGATAACTTGAAATCAGTTTATTTTTAAGCAAATAAATTTCTCCTTAAGCTGATAGAGAATTTTAGTTATTTCAGTATAAATAACACATTATCATTCTTTTGGATAGTGTTGAATTTGAATTATAAGTTTTATCTATTTATTCATAAACTCACAAAAGATAAACGCATAAAAATATTTTATTTGACAAGGAAGAGAAGTTTTCTTTTTTTGAAAATAAAAGTACATGCAATTTTAAACTTCAATTTTTATCTCTGATTAATTCAATTATATAATCAATCACAATGGAAATTACTGCTGATTCTTTTGCACCAAATATATTAGCAATTGCTTTCTGAAAAAAATTGAGAGAACAAGATTTTCTCTTTTATGATCGTTACAAGGATTTGCTTTTAAGAGTAAAAAACATTCGTATGAAAAATGCATTGTCTGGGGATACATTTTCAGGGACGTCAAGCTTTTCAAAAATGCATAATAGAAAATTATATTTCCTTTCAAATATGCCTGAAATCATAATACCAAACTGATTTACAATGCGTGTCTTTAGTTTAAAATATTTTTTAAAGTAAAATTTGTTTAATGTAGATAACCGAATACGTAGGTAATCATTTATTGCTGCACTTTTCTTTACAACATTTATTTACATTTAAATATTTTTACTTGACATTTCCTTTTACCATGAAGATATTTTACTTCTAAACTTATGAAATTATGTGCGTTTAGTATTCTACTGGGCTTTAATTTTGCCTCATTTTCTCACCTCATTAATTTTGCCTCATTCTTCAAAAAGGAGTATCTTGCAAATAAAATACACCTCACAATTATAGAATACGGTATAATATGATTAATCTTTCAATTATAATTTATTTGATGTAATTTTCAATGCCAAGTAATCTGCACAATAAAATAATCTCCAATGTGGATATGGATTTTACAAAATCTTTCTTATATAAAAGTAACAGTTTAATGATTTATAAGGAGAAACAATCGTTATTAGAATTTTTTTTTACAGAAATCAGATTAAACTGCAGCTTCTGGAGATTATAATTCATCCTAATTGCAGTATTGGTTTTCCAATTAAAGATAGCAATACTTATTGGAGAATAGGTAATCAAAGTAATCATAACAGTCATATAGTGCAACATGCAGTATAATAATGGTTCCTGATCACTAATAATATAGCATATAGATTTGCAATTACTATGATTTTGGAATAATTCAGCTTCATCCAGAAAATTTCAGTCAAAAATTATGATTATTTAGAAAAGCAGAATATAAAAATGCAAACAGTTTAATGACAATTGCTGCTGTATGGATTTTCAACATAACGACCAAAATTTTGGCTTTATTTGGCATCACCTCAAGAAGAAATATACTTTGAAGTTGTATCAAGAAGAAATTGTTTGGTTTACAATGTATCTAACTATAAGAATTTCTTCCTTTTTTGAGGAGTTCTGATTAGATAAAAATTGCTGCTTTATTATTTAGTTATCATCATGCTCATGCGTGGGGAAAATGATCATGATCGAGAACGCATCGGCGATATTGTACTATCTTTTAAACACCTAAATGATGATATGAAAAGTATCATTGAGAATACTTTTTAGAGTGATCTATTGAGTTTATCTTCTAGATTGGATCTTTTGTCTAATGACAAATGCTAGTAATCTTGCATTTTAAACAGCAGTTATGACTAATGTTATACGGCTCGGGACTTTGGACTTTTTCCAAAACAATTTAAAATCACATGACTAATTTTCCCTGTAGGTTTGTCTAGTTATTCACCAACTTCTATATTTAATGTCTGCTTATTTATTGGGGAACGACCTGTATGCTTTTACATGCCAACCATTACGGCTATGGAACTTTAGACCCATAAATTGTTATGATCATATGTGTCATATAATCGTTGTTGGATAAATTCCCCAGCAGGTATATCAAGAAGTAACTATTCCGGATAGGTTTTTCTTAAAAATCAAACATTTCATTTATTTATTTAAATAGTTGATAGTAAGTTTCATGTATGGAATGAAAAATATATTTTTACCACATTTTTTCTTCTTTATACTATGCTTACAATTACTTCGTTGAAATTAAAAAAATCTTTAAATTAGCATGCAGAGAAAAACTCATGATTAAAAGGAGAATTTAAATCTTTATTACTACAAAGATTATCACAGAAACTTATAATACTCTTATTATATTATAATCTAATGCACTAAATATTAGTATTAAGATTTTTTCATCCAATACTATATCAATTGCTTAATAAAATGGTTGATATCCATCATAATGTTTTGAATAATAACTCAAATATATATTTATGAAAAGTCAGTATCAGTGAAATGATGGGTTTTCATAATAGTGTATTAAAACAATAAATAACTCATTCATGCTTTAGATAATTTTTAAAAATACTTCATTAGATAAATAATTAATTAAAAATTCGATTTTTAAGAGCATATTCACATTTATTTTAAATTTAAGAGTAAATCTTAGTAAGCACATTTATGGTAGAAACATTTAAAAGCAGAAGAATAGATATAATATATGGTAGGTAAATTTAAAACCAGGAAAAATGTGAAAATGATGGGTTTATAGAAAGTGAATACTAAAAATTTTTTTTGTACATTTGTTAGATATATTTCTAAGTAATGAATAATAAGATAGATTCATTTCAGAAATAATTTTACTAGAGTTCTGGAAAAGTTAATGCATTAGAGAGAAACAACAGCAAATTGAATATTCATTTATTTTCAAATGGTATATAAAAGAAAGAAATACCTAAATACACCCCAGGGACAGAAATAAAAGCTGTATATCACAAAAATAAATTGACCATTATTTTCCTTACAAAAAAGTTAGAATAGTAGCAATAGCATTTACTGCGAAACAGCATGTAAACTTAGTTGCCAGCAAATGGCAGCAGTGCACAATACATGCAATACACTTTCTTTATAGCCAGGAGCTATAAAATAGCTTCAGGGCTTCATTCTTCTTTATATATCTTTTTCCTTCGTCTTTGAAGTAGTAGATAAGAACATTACACATCTAAATCAATGGAATTATACAAACCAGAATTTAAATATATTTTAACTTGAATATTCATACACAAAGTCAAAATTATCTTGCATGCAACACGTCATGGAAGCTCAACAAAATTACTCACAAATTACTTAAATGATTTAGTATGATAGTATTAAATAATAATAATTAAATGAAAGCTTAGTCATAGAAAACATTTAAGATATTTTTAAAGTTTTTTTTTTTTCTTGTCAGATACCTAAGTGTTGTTTCGAATAAATTAGAAAATGCTGTTCAAATATATTGAACATTTTTTAATTAATATAAGATTTATTTTTAATTTGTTAATGTGATATGAGAACATCTGAATGATATAGGGATTGATGTGCATAAATTTAAGGTATAAAATTTAGACTATTCTACTATACTTTGACCTAACTATTATTATAGCTGTGACTTTGAAATATAAATTTTATAATTTAATAACTTTGAAAATTAACATTAAAATTAAACAAGAGCTTATTCTTTCAACCTATACTTCAAAAATAATCCACCAAGTGAAAAACTTCATTGCTATAATTTTTGAAAATTCTGTAAATTATTTTTTTTATCAAAAATCTACTTATTTTTCTTGAATATTGTGAATCACAAGTACGTTTATAATATTGCAGTAATTATGTACATTATAATAAGAATGCAAGTTCATTTATACCAAAAATAAATACGTTTAAAAGATTGTTTTAGGGTAACTGTAAGACTAATACTTTATATAACCAAATAGAAAGCATTGAAACAAACTCTTGTTAAATACCATTTAATTATAATTATTTTGCATTATAAAATCACATTTTTTCAATTAAATTTACCATTTTATTAAAAACATTAATTCAAAACTGTCTTAAAACAACTTCTTTATATATGGCAATATCATGCAAAAATAAACATCAGTTTAATAAAAAAATTATATTTTTATAAAAACATTTAAAAAATTCAAAGCTAGTTGCTTTTTAAATAATATAAAACTATGTTATTTTTTTAAACAGCACTTTTCTTAAAAAACACAAATTTTAAATTTATAAGCAATAAAATCTATTGAAATTTAAAAATTGGTGCACATCAAAAATATCAAATAATGTTATTTCTTTTCAAAATAAAGAATATAACCTGAAGATAAAGTCCTTGATAAAAAAAGTTATATTGATATTATACTGTTGATATTACAATAAAATGTGTGTGTACATATATACTTTTTTGTTCGCCAATTTCATTAAAATTTTTATTTTTATTATTTTGGAAGTTATATAAAAATTAGTATACTAAGAAAATTAATGGAATCAAATTTCAATGTTTAAATTTTAAACTAATTGTGAAACAAATATATCAATAGTTAAAAATATTAGTGTATTATAAAAGTACCACATCGAAATATCATCGGAAAATATTAATGAATAAATTTGTAGATGTATATCCATGCATTTATGTATACATTAATTCCTGTTAGTTTACTTATGTTAGCTTTAAAAAGATAAAAATTTAAGCAAGTGATGTATTGCTTTTAAGGCATTTCAAACCATTTTAAATTTTTTGTGTTTTAAATCAATATTTGATATTCTTTTATTTTAGGCAACATATATTTATGAAAAAAAAGAAATAACACTCCATATTCTCTCCATCTCTCTATCTTTCCTACTCGCTGGAATAAAAACCATCTTATCAAAGCGTTTTGTCGATACAAGTTTGAGCAAATGCAATATTGCTGAGTTTGTGTTTGCAACGTCATCAAACGTAAAGACAAAAAGACAGCTGAAGAATTTTTGAGTGTAAACTTCATCAAAAGACAAACATGTCTGCAAGACACTATTGCCTGTCTGAGATTTTGGCGGTACAGCAGGTTACTGTCAAAGTAAAGTATTCCCAAAGCACATTTCTTTCAGAATATGGACGTATTTATTTTGCATGAAATTCCTGTATGACATCCACATATAATTTAATATTCAACTTTCACTTTACTTGAAATGTTTGCTCTATTCACTGAATTTAATAATAAAAAGAACAATTAAGAAAATGGAAGAATTGAATTCTTATGTAATTATGCTCTTTGGTTATCTGAGATGTTTCTATAGTATAGTTTTTTGGATATGTATATCATTAACTGAAACTATATACTAATAGAAATGCAAAACATACATATATTTTATAATAAAATTCAAGAAATAGTAATACATTTCTAGTATGATATGAACTGAATGTATAAATTAATGATTGTTAGAATTTATAATAACTAAAATATTTTATAAACTACAAAAATTTTATATAAAATCTGACTTTAATGTAGATTTCTAACACATAAAATTTTGTTAAGTAAGATACTTACTTACAATAATATTTATATTTCATAATCTATAAATGAGGAAAGCAATTAAATTTATATTAATTTTTTATCCTTTTCCAGCATATATGGTATTATTTTCCTGTAACCTAACTTTTCAAAATGATAAAAATAGGATTTTTTGCATTGAAACATTTTTAAACACAAAGCTGTTTCAGTTTTTTTTTTCATTGTATATAATAAAAAATTTCAGAAGTATGCTTAATCAAAATTTGCATTTCCTTCTTTAAAGTGTGTATGGCATTATTTAATGAATTTTAGAAATATCTCTTTGAAAATTGAAAACAGTATTCAAATATTGATCTTTTTTTATTATTTAAAACGTATTTTAATTTTGAGACATATTATTTGATTTTTAAAGGTCATTTACATTACATCTTTCGCTACAATAAAAATTTAAATCTCTTGCTTTTTTAAGCATTTAATCCTAGGTAATATGAAACATAATTTATATATTGGAATAATTATTTAAATATTGAAATGGGAGTACAATTCTTGCATTTCCTTAACTTGAAATTTAAATATATCTTATGAGAAAAAATATATTTTTCAATATGTATGATTTATTGTAAGCATTTTATTTTGTTTTGTGTTTTTTAGCATTTTATTTTGTTTTGTGTTTTTAAACTACCCAAAGAAGTGTTCCTGTACGACTCATAGTTTACGAGAAAAATATGAAAAACAAAGTATGACGTCACTTCTGGTGCAAGAAAAAACACTTTATTGAATATATCAACAGCATTATACGCACAATTTAAAGCAGATATTCAAAGTGTTCGGATTGAATGTCGAGGCAGGCTTGAGTACGCCGCGGAATGACTGTCATCACACGTTGCAGCATCGCGGTGGCCACCGAAGTATAAGCAGCGAGCAATCGAACAACTAAGTGCATTGGCGTTGGTTCTACGTCTCAAAACACCAGCTCATTGAGATGGCTTCATAGGAAAAAATCCAACGGTGTAAGATCTGGAGGTTATAGAACTGGACCCTCTCCGATCCAGCAGCCAGAATATTCCATGTCCATCTAACCACGTACGGGAGAACAGAAATGCACCGGATTCTGATCATGATGGAACCAAAGGCATTTCCATTACATCGGTCTTACATCAAGAACATTTCGTAGTGGTCGCGAATGGAATACCTGCAAAGACTACCGGTAGCTGCAAGTAATTTAAATAATAAAAATTGCAAGTCTTTTAAATATATATATATACATATATATACATATATATAATAGTTTATCGATGGCTTAATGTCATTACATGGCGCGCGCGCGTGCATGACGCGATATGAGCGGCAAACGTTTTAAACATTATAGTCTGGAAAGATATGTAAATACTGTTGCTAATATCTCCAGTAAAATGTTTTTTTCTTGCACCGGAAGTGACATTGTTTTTCGTATTTTTCTCGTAAGCTATTGATCGTACAGGAACGCTTCTTTGGGCAGTATTTATGTACTCCTAACAGGGAATCTAGCTGTGTTGAGTTTATGCGGTTGTTTTGAGATACCCTGGATATATATATATATATATATGTGTGTGTGTGTGTGTGTGTGTTAAAATGATTTTTGCAAAACATTTTTGTCATATTTGCTCAAGACAAACAAATATTTCCTTGAGAAAATATCCAACACATTACATATGAGGATGGGAAATATGAATCAAGTAATCTGTAATCAATTTTTTGAAATCATCATAAGGATTATTTATATAAATGTAAAGTAAATTCTTTTCTTAAATGTTATAATTTTGTGTATGTTTTTATATGTTTTTATTCATATATATTTGTTAAAAATATTACAATTGTTTTAGCCTTTTTCAAATTAACATGGATAATTAATTTCAGATATTCAATCAACAGAACCGTTGATAACTTATTTAAATAAACGTTTAATTTTTTATATATGCTTATTTATGGAATCACTATGATGTTAAGCACAACAAAATCGCTTGAATAATCAGTGAAATATGCCATTTTTTGTTCTGCTCATTCTTGTCATAGGATAGTGATTTTCTTTAAAACTACTCATATGCTATTTTCAAAATAGTTTTGATAGTATAGCAACACCACGAATGGGTAAACTTGCAGTAGTACATGTTAGAGTGTATCTTTGAAGCAACTGGCATTGTAAATCCTGTAGGAAATTCAGAAAAACTGTCATCGATAATCCTGTTCTTTCAAGGGATTTTTCCGGCAATAAGGTTATCTGAAATTTGAAGCTTTATCGGACTATCAATATTCATGGGACATTTATGAAATGATTGAATGCAAAATTCCAAATTTCTTCTTCATATTTTCAATGCTATATCCAATTTCTCATACGTCGATTATAATAATTCGCTTAAAATCTCTTAAATCTCAGCAACATACATTTTAGCAATCATAACCAATAAATGCCATGGTGGCCAAGTATACTAGGGCATCTTTCCGGAGGTATTGAGTTCAAATACCAGATTAATCGATGATCAGTTATGTTCACTATTGGTGGCTGGGCCATGTTATATATGTCGTGGTCGCAATCTCCTCTAAGTGAAATGATACTTCTAGGGGTGGTAGATCAAGTATTCGAGTGACCCTATTCCTAAATAATATTGTAAGAACTTTATCCTGTGCTGCATTACATTTGTGTATATTACTGCATCGTATTTTCACACCAGATTCAGTAAATCATAATTGCAATTTTCAATTTAACACTACTGTACTGAGCTTAATTGAGTAATTGAATCATTATGATATGCATTTTTTAGCGAATGAGGTGAAAACTTCTTTCATATAAAATATTCAATATATTTCAAACTCTGATTTAAATGAAAATATTTTACATGTGAACTTCAAAATAACTGTCAAAGTTAATGTTTATTGATTATAATTTATTCGATATTTTACGAAAAATTTAGCAATCAACTGCTATAATAAAGGATGAAATTATAGATACATCCTATGTAAATAAGCATCTTAAAAATATACTGTAAATTTAATAAAAATATTTCTCTTTTCCGACTGCACAAACACATAACAAAGTGTAATATAATGGTAACATATTAGTTTCAAAATGCTTGTATAATTTTAAATCAATATTTTTCTGAAAAATCATCTATAAAAATAATTATTTTATTACAATCAAAGAAAGAGTTATGCATTCAAAAGTTATAAATATTGGCTATTATTAATGTGAGAGTCACTCTAAAATGTTCAAGATACGCAAATAGTTCTTAAATGTATGTTTACGAAACCTTAAAATCGTTCGAGATGGTCTTCTTTTGTATTAATGGACTTCCATAATGTACACATTACCTGAATGTGATGATGATATCACATCTTTGTGATCATCTTCCTGTTCAGAATCATTAAATTCAGAAATACAATAGCTGAAGAAGATAATTCATTTCCAAATGCTTTAATTACAGAAAAATCATAGCAACATGAATTTCTCGGAACAACTATATTTTTCTTCTGTGCAAAAATTCAAACTATTTGCGATTGTAGTAATAAAAATATCCTCTGAAACGAAAAGCGATTCATATTTCCAAATCTGACTAATAATTCGTTCTACCCTTTCTGATTTGAGCGTATTCAAAAATGTCTGATTAATATCATATTTTATTAACAATCAACAAAATTTAATTCTGTGCTATTACAAGTTATTTTTATCATGAAATCAATAAAGTTATATCTGCTATATTGTTTTTCATTTGAATATACTAAATTTAATTTCACTAGATATAACTAATATTTTTTTCCCATAGGAATTGAATGGCATATTTTCCATTGAATTTTATCTTGAATTTGAAAAAAAAAAAAAAACAAATAGTTTGTTTAAGTTCAAATTCATCATCTTCATACATTAAAATCAAAATAAAATGAATATTTTTGTCAAAAAAATCACTATATATTCAAACAGTATTTCATATATATATATAAAAATCTAAATTTACATAAATTTATTTGATTCATTGCTGAAATTTTATTTCATTCATATAAAAAACAAAATATGCCTCATATAACATTTGAATTTTTGTACTTATATTGATAAAAGATTTTTGTGAATATAGTATACCCACCGGCTGATTCAGGAATATTGAATCAATTCCTGAAAATATTCCAGTGAACAATTTTTGTAAAAATATACAAAATATTTAGGTTTCTATATATTTTTTTGAAATTTTTATGAGTTTAAACCAAATTCACTAAAAGGCGATAGACATTATAAGGATAGGAGGATATTCAAGAAACAAAGCACTATTGAAGATTGCCTGATGAGTATTTCCTGAATGTGTGTTTTGTGTTTCCTCAATTGCGCAAAATAAACACGGTTCACTATCAATGGAAATTTTTGACATTTGAGTGGCTTAAAGAATGATACACTTCACTGGCTATCAAAATTATGAGATCAGAAAAGCAGTTTGCAGTCAGGCCAAATTTGCATGAAAAATCAAACATTATGAAATAAAAATGATTAGTTTTGCAAGACTGTTTTCAGCCGAAATGATAATTAAAAGAATGTTCAATTCATTCAGCTGTTTGAACTATAGTTCTAGAAATTTAATTTTAACCTTTTTATTGCATTATTTTAACAATATGCTTGAAATACAATGATTTTGTTTTATTAATTTCTTATTTATTTAAATTAGTCGTTTAAACGCCTTACTGATTTATTTTAATAAAACAAAGAGATTCATAATAGTTTAAAAATAAATAATTTTGCCCATTTTTTTTCTTTTTGACTAAAACATTAAGATTCATTCTTCAAGCGTTATATATTTCTATATTTAGGAAAATGATTATTTTTCAGGAATTATATAGGATATATATATATGTATATATATACATATATATATATATATATATATATATATATATATATATATATATATATATATATATATATATATATATATATATATATATATATATACATATATATATATATATATATATATATATATATATATATATATATATATATATATATATATAAATTGATTCTAATTTAAAGTAATGTAAGATGTAACGAAATAAAGATGTTAAAAGCCTATTGTGTGTAGGAGTGTTTCTACTTATAACTCAATATTTTCTGTAAATCGTGTGTAGGCTGACAGTATTCCGAAACAATATATATTAAGATTCGGTACATTTATTTTAAAGGAAATTCAATTAATGTTGGGCAAAAAATGGAAGTAAATATTGTGATTACTTAATTATTATCTGAAATTTTAAGTAAATTGTATAATGACGTTTTAAATAATATTATAATACAACTTCACATTACCAAAAATATAAATTTTTTAGTGTTGGCAAGTGATAATTGCTCTTATTTGGAGCAACACCAGAAAAACCAAGTTAATTACTCATTATAAACTTAAATAATTAATTGTAAAATTCTCCTCTGTATATCATTTGTTGTGGAGCTTCCAAATTGCTGTTTCTTTTTATTTTTTTTAATTCGACTATTCATATTTTCGATATGAAGTATAAATGAAAAAAAAAGACAAGAATATTAGAATATTTAAATTTTCTGAAATAATTTCCTTATATATCTTGGTTTAAAATAAAAATATTAAAAAATATTTTTCTTAAATTTTGGGTGGTAAGAAATAGAAATTTTAGAATTCATATAATTCCAGCATTAGTAATGGATTTACGAAGATGAATTAATTACTGAAATTTTACTGAAATTGGGAGTAAGCACACCTTAAAAAAAAGAACAGACTTGTTTAAATTTTATAATTATGAAATAATTTGCCGTTAAGAATTAACTTGAGTTTTAATATAAAGGCTTTTAGTTAGAGATTGTATCGTATCGTAGTGGTCCGTAAAAATATAACCAAGTCACGTGTATTGCAATCCAAAAAGAGAAGATTATAGAAAGAATTATGAAGTGTTGAATCTGAAAGAAAACACCAATGGAAGCTATCAACGTGTTTTAAGCTTAATTATTGTGTCTTGCGTAACCAGAGGTAAGACAACTTCTTGTGTTAATAAAGAGTTTTATTTAGTGTTTATGCCTCATCTTAGTTTCACATCGAAATCATAAGCAAGTTATGCGCTTTACAGTCTAAAAGGAGAAGAAGTATATGAAGAAATTGTAATTATTGCATCTTACAAAAAAGATTGAGGAAAATTTTCTATCTTTCGTAAGATTGACTCAGTATTTATGTGCCATGCATGTGCGTGAGTAAAACCACTTCTTGTGTTAATTCTTTGGTTGTTGTTTAACTACACCGTGTGATGGTAAATGTATCAGAAATGGATTCAAGTAAAATGTATTAACTAAAATTTCTGGGAAGATTACTGTAGAAATACCGTCACTTCCCTAAATGCGGACAATAAAAAGACCCATTGACAATAGTGGCGTGTATAAATACAGCTATGATGAATTTGAAAGTACTGTCCAAAGGGTTAAACGTGATAATAAAGGTGGGTAAGAACTCGAGAGTAATCTATTAGAGGGTAAATACGTTAAATTATAACACAAATTAAAGTTTGAAAAACTTAAATCAGATTCACCTTCTAGATCAATCGAAAAGCTTAAGGATTTTAACAACTTATACAGTGCAAACTAATTGGATTTTTCACTGAAAAAAGTAAAATCTTTAACTATGCCATAATTTTTTATGTCCTTATGCTATGCTTTTTATTTTCAATCTCTCGAAAGGGTTTTTAAAATAAAAAACGTCTAAGAGCACAAAGCTGATTTTATAGACTGTTTTTAGTAAAAAGAAAAATCTACTCAGTTTATAATTCTTTTGTGTGTGTGTGTGTGTGTGTATTCTAATTACTTCGGAGAAATCGATTACTTTTTTAAAAATTAGATATATTCCACAGAAAGATCTATTCTCTATTTTACTAAGGTTGTGAGAACACGGAATTGTCATGACCCCCGATATGTTTTAGATGTATTACCACGTCTATATAAATCCATTGAAGAACTGACCTACAATATATTCTTTAGAAAGATAGGTGTAGAATAAGATAAAGGGGTACAAATTGCTCACGATCAACCATAGTACTACGTAGGCAGCCTATCTAGGGATGAGAGTGCAAAGACAGTTATGCATCGACAAAGAAGAACGTGGTTTTCTATGCAATAAAAATGGATTTCTTTGTCGATTTATTATGACTGGTGTGAAAGATGCTGATTTGATGAGTAAATGTGGAATATGCTGGGATGCTTCAGGTAAAGCTGATTAATTTGTTGAGAGCTGGTGGTATTCTCATACCACCAGCTCTCATCTGACCAGTAGAAACTTTAATTTTGGTGGCCGGGTTCAATATTCATCAGTTAGAATGAACTTACTGATGAATCTTTAGTAATTCTTAAGCTACCTGGTGATGACGTGGAATTCACGAGATAAATGTATAATCATTTTCAGAATGACATTAAGGACAACTTAGCTTTTTTTTCTCACTTTAAACCATGAACTGTATTTTGAAATCACTAATTCCTATCTTAAGCTAATTTGAGTATCTGTATTAGTTTTCTAGATTTATTAATTGCGAAGATGTTATTGGTATTGTTAGTATTATTTGTAATCGAAAATCAACTATAACGGAGAAACTTATAGTTGTATTTTGCTAGTTTGTGATAACCAAGTGTAAAATGTAAAATATCTTCTTTCATGGGAATTTATATGCAGGTAAAATATATTTAATCAGTGTATTAATTTTACAATATTTTAAATCTCTATAATTTTAAGGGGGGTATTTAACCAAGAGTCAACTTAAAAAGGAACTGAAGTGAAATGTAAATTATTATATCATTATAAATAGTTTTCCTGTTGAGATTTTAATAAATTTAAATTAAGAATTTTATGTAGAGCTTATGCCACCTCATCGAGTATTAGTTAATTTTGATTAATATATTCAGTTTATTTTAGATTATTGGGTACACTTGACAACTATTATATTTTAAAACTCATTAATTTTCGTTAACAATTTGGCATTACTCTTCTACAAATCAATCTATACTTAAACGACTTTTAAGAAATTGTCATTGATTCTTAAGATATGCTAGTAAGAATCAAATATAAACTCTGGTACAATATTTTTATAAATCTGCTAAAAGCGTTCAAATACAACTTTAAAAATATTTGACTTAAAAAAGATAATTAAGTATCTTTTGTTATTTGAAAAATTTAAATCTCTCATAATAAATCATAGGATATAAATTTAATATTTTTGAGGCGAATGGATAGTAAGAAATAGAATTACAAAGTTTAAGTCTAATAAAATGGAAATGGAAACAAAATTTTATTTCCTTGTACAGCATTATCATAGAATTAAAACAAGAAAAATGAAAAAAACAAGACTTATATTTTAATTTTTAAGTATGACAAATAATTAAAATATAAAGATATTATTTTATCAAGAATAACTTTTTATCAAATTTTACAGATGCTAGTGTCTGTCTGTCTTAAAACACAGGTAATTTTTCGATTTGAAACGTTTAAAGAAATATTTTTAATATCAGGATTCTCATATCAAACTTTCAGTCCCTATCTCGCATAGATAATGTTACATACTGAATTTCTGATTGAAGCATTTGTAATGATATAAACTATAATAAGAGCTTGTACTCAATGTAAAATTTCTAATACCGCAATGTGATTCATTCAAATGATGTAACGCGACTTCAGAACTCGTCTAAGAGTAGAAACACATCGTTCTTTACCACCCTTTTTAAAATACCACCTATACGAAACCGCTGAAAATACTGATAACATATGTACATATGTTGACCCTCTTTTTCTGCATTCTTACAACATATGTAAAAAAAAGAATGCTTAGCAAGTATTAAATACTCTAAGCAAATGACAAATATTTTTTTCTCAATTTTTTTATGTTTGTAACTCTTCCTAGTACATAAAACTAGAAGTTATGATGTATGTATCAATATTTAAGTTTTGTAAAATTCTTTATTTTCCATTTATATGTTTTTCCTCAAAATCTTAGGAGACCTTGGTGTTAAAACTCGAACTCAAATCTTATGTTCGTGATCTTAAATACGCGTGTATATCAAAAGAAATACACAGACTACACTCATTTCATAAACTTTCATCACTGATCAGTTTATAAAACAAGGAAAATTGTATAAAAACAGTTTTTAATAATTTAAAAATAATATTATTATTATTAAATACATTGATTGCATTTTTAAGAGTATTTTCGGCTCTTATAAAGTTTGTTTATTATTCGATGAATGAAGTAAATACTTTTCAGTGACTCAAAACATTTTATTTTGATTTCAAATTAAATATATAAAGCTACTCTTGTTTAATTTTTAAAAGAATATGTTTAGAAAATTAATTTAAATGAATTCAATTTACTTAAAAAAATAAAATAAACTTTAGACCATAAGCATCTGATTTCAAGAAAATTATAAATGTCTTTACATTTAATCTCTAAACTCTTCATATTACGAGAAATCCCTAGTGACAAAATTGATGGGCTAAGAACAAAGTGAAAGCATCAGTTCATGTAAAATGTCCATTTATTTCACGTTTAACATTTAAAATTAAATTTCTTCTGCTTTCATAAGTTTGGATTTAATTTGTTACATTCATTGAACCGATTACAATATAAGCGGTATGCTATTATGAAGAAAGAATAAGTATTACCAATTTATATATTAGATTTATATGATTTTTTTCTTAAATATTAAGATTTCACGGAAATTTTTCTGTTAAGTACATCAAAATATTTCTAATTAAGTATCAATATCATAGTTTAAAATTTGTTTTGCAGTAATAGAAGTAAATTAAGGAATGATGTTTTTCTAAGTAAAATATTTCTATCACAATATTTTTATTTATCCATTAATATCTTTTCAATAAATTTAAGATTTAATGTGGATTTATTTTAAGGCTATAAATGTTATTAATTTATCATTATGACTTATATATATATAAGTCATAATGTATATATATATATATACATATATAACTCAAAATAAGTTTTATTTTATCCTTTAAAATTATATTGAAATGATACAAAGGCTACTTAATTTTACTTTTAGTACATTTAATATTAATGTATGTTTTTAAGTAAATAAATCTTAATAATTTATTTTTTCTCAAAGCTATAGTATCAATTTATAATTCAATGTTTGCTAGATATAAATCGTAAAAAGCTTATTTTTAATATTTTAAATGGCTAACAAAAATATTTTAAAATATATCTTATAATAGTCCTTAGCAAGTATTAAATAACTTTTCTCTGAATTTAAGAATCAAAAATAGTTTTAAGTATTTAATTTTATACAGAGATTTGAAACAGTAAAATAACACAGAACGCAATTTTTCGATAATTTTTTTCATTGATGGTATGTATGTGAATATCACCAAGATAAAGAGGGGAAAATATCATGAGCTATCATTGTAAAGATTTTCTGTAAAATATGTCCGTATGCGTAAGGGTGTTTTTATGTCGCATAAGAAAAGAATCAAACTGCGATGCCGTTCCAAAAAATGTCATACAGATGCATTTGAAAGAATACTTTGCTGAGAATGAACGACTCACACGGTGTTACTGAAACGAGGAAGATTTCAGAATGCAACATGACGCTAAAAAGAACGCTTTGAAGGAGCTGCTGAATTGCATTCTCAAAAATAGGTTGGCTGAATTTCCGTTATTCACTCAATGGCGCTGTTGAAACATTTTTGCGTTTTCTTTAGTGAAGAGGTCTATTCTTCTTTAGAATAATCAATCATTAAAAAAATGTACGGAATATTGACTGTTAAAGATTATTAGAAAAAATACTATTGAGCTGGAAGTTAGTGTGATGTGCATTATAATAGGAGGAGTAAATACACAATTATACAATTTGCAATGTAAATTATAGCACACAAAAGATATTAAATTAAAATAAAATACAATACCCGCAATATTACATTTTGGAACTCAACTCGGCAAAAGCAGCTAAAGATAGATATGCCAAAAATATATTATATATTATATATATATATATATATACATATATATAAATATATATATATATATATATATATATATATATATATATATATATATATATATATATATATATATATATATATATATATATATATATATATATATATATATATATATATATATATATATATATATATATATACGATCAGAAATATAATATTTAACTTTAACTCATTACTTACTACAGGCGACGCTTTTGATTTTTTAAATATTTTTTCTTAGGTAGAATAGTACATACAGTTGATCTTAAATAGAATAATGCATGATGTTGAACTTAAATTATAGATGAGGTGATTACGTATTCACTGAGGAAAGATTTTCGCTTAAAAATATAGCAAAAAATATCCATTTTTTAAGTAATGTTAAATGCGCATTTTTCCATTCAGCAAACTAGAAGAAAATATACTATAATATTAGCATTTGCTTAGTTAAGTTCGTTTTGCGTTACTTGTCTGATGTGCTTTAAGTAAGATAAGGTTTCAAATTTACAGAAAGAAATTTTGAAATACCTTTTAACACATTTAAAAATGTTACCATAAAATTTGGACATATTATACAACAATGCCACATTAATACAAATGCCACTCGCTGAACAAAAGTTTGAAGAGGGAACAAATTTTGAAAAATATTATCTTATTAACAATAATCGTATCAATTTTAATCTTAAAAAACTTATCATTTACTTATCACTTCAGATATATACTACAAACAATGTGTTATTTGATAATAAATTTTACACTGGTGAAATATTTTGTGCATCGCTTATTTTAAAAGATTGTATCTGTTTAAGCTAAGAAATATAGCATGCTATTATTTTTATTTCTATAAAACTTCTTATCAAAAAACCTAATTTTCCTAATTCAACATAAATCAAAAAACCTAATTTAGCATTTTATTTTGATGCTACGGAAAATTTAATTTAATATTATATATGTATATACATACATACATGCCTACATATATATATATATATATATATATATATATATATATATATATATATATATATATATATATATATATATATATATATATATACTAAATAAATACTATATATGTATATTCTTTTAATAAATTACCCATATGCTTTAGTGTCAATTAAATGTGTTCAACAATATATTTAAATATGAGCGGTTTCTTAGATATGAAAAATTAAAGTTTTCAGTTCAATATCAGAAGATAAATTTAATTATTCAATTTCATATTTTTAGTTTGTTTTTAATACGTTTTTTAATATTATTGTATGTATTTTTTCATGTATCAAAATTGAAGGTAATAATTTTAAAAATAGAATTTTTGTCTTGATATTTTGATCAGGAATAAATATCACTATATAAAAAAATTTCCTTATAGATCACAGATCGAATTAATTTTATTGTATTATATACTTGCAAATTTAAAATATAAAAGTTGGCATTATAGTTATCTTATATAATTGCCTATTTGGAAACAAATTAACCCCATATTCATTTTTGATTTTTCGATGAAATTAGGTACAGTTTTGTAAGAAATTCCTTCAAATACTTGAAAATCGTTTTAATTCCATGATATAATATCATATAATTTAAAAAGGATTTCTAAATTTTTATCCTTCTAAATATTAATAACATTTGTTTTCAATAATAACGCTTATAAAGACAGCAATAAAAATAGAATCATTTTATCCATTTGGAAATCAATTGTATGCTTCATTATTAATTGTGACAAATTTTAAATGTATGATAAAATTAAATAAATAACTTACTTTATTGCATTTAGTTTCAAAAGCTGTATATTTAGTAATTTTTTTAACTTTTCCTTTGAACATTGTAACTTCAAGCAGAAACAAATATGAGATTAATCGTTGTAATTAGCTTCTTTTCAATGAAATATATGTTAGGAATGGGAAAAAAGTAGAAAATATTACACATGTTTTTTATTGTTGCAAGAAAGCAAATTGTGCCAAATAGATTGATCTGTTATTCAAAGCTCTACATTTTTCATAGAGTAGAAGTTTTCTCGTTTGCAATAAACACATATTTTTATTGGATGTAATCTTACTATTTTACTCCCAAGGCATTATGAATTCTAGACACTATGATCATGAAGTTATGTACATTCTGTTTACATGAGGTCTACTAATTTAGGTGGAAATTTAATTTATTCAGTAGTTTCCAAATCTGTATGTCAGTTTGGATCATAATTTTATTATTTAATTTGTTGTTGTTGTTATTTATGACACTTGGACAGCGAAATCTCATTAGTCGACAGCTTTGAAATAAGTGCAAAATGGTGCGTCTTCCGTTTAAACAGAGCACCACGGAAGTGAAAGCATTAGAGAAAGTATGTTTTTCTCTAAGACTCCTTCGATAGATGGTGCTACCAGAGGATCTACACCCTCAAATTTGACTTCGATCTGGAGGAAGATTTGATTTGTATTATAATTAAGTCAACTAATATAATTTAAGTTTTCTTAATGGACATAATTATAGATATTTTTTAAATAAATATGAATTATTTCATTGATAAATCTTAGTTATTTCCTCAATAATAACTACATGAAAGTTATTTATCCACTTATTTATAAAATTAAATATATATATATATATATAATTTGTGAGTGAAAAAGATAAAAAAGGGTGATATTTGCCAAAAAATGTAACATAGGGATGTTTTACATACATATTTTAACGTAATTTATATAATATTTAAGTAATATTAAATAAATCTCATACTATTAATTTCATACATTTGGCACATATTTACTGTGAAATCTTTATTATTTTTTGTTATTAACGTACAAAAACGTATTATTCTTGTTTCTTAATATGTGACATTCTTGCTACATTTCACATTTTAAACACGAAAGTTTATATTCATTTTCAAGTCAATAGTTTCATGAAACTTTTACTTTGAAATAAATTGTTTGATGTATAACAAAAATATATAGATGTTTCTTCCCCTTAATTTGAATTTCTAACATTGGCAGCATAATATATCAGCTGTCACCACTAATTTGGTACATCAGTAAAAAAATAAAGATATTTAAATTTAAGAATTCTTGTCAGAATGCTTTACTAAGAATCCAACTGTACCTATTTTGTTCCTCTGATTGACATATTTGAAATAGAACAATAGATAAATTTCCAGTTCCATTTCACATAATTCTCATTTCAGCGTTTTATCAGAGAAGCACAATAAAAGTTATGCCGCATGTGTATTAGAATCCATTGAACGTCAAGTGATCCCAGAAGAAACTATTTCAGGCAATAATATCGTGCACAAAATTGCGATCGATCTGTCGCCCTTGTTGCTCTCATACATTGACATGCATATTACAGATATCTAGGACCTGGCGCAGGAGACGAGAAGAGTTGAAAGCAATTTCCTCCTCATCTCGGGCATCTAATAAATATTGACTGCATTGTAATCACATGACTGTTGACAAAAGCATGCGAGATATACGTCTGGTTTGGAAATTTCATCGCCGAAGTTGCTTGGATAATAGATATCCTTCCCTGTTTAAACAGATTCTCGTGCTCCTGGCATTTGAACCTATGAACTATTTTAATTAAAATACTAAGAGCTCTTATAACTGAAGCATGAATTTAAAATTTCCTCTAAGCGAAATAAACAATAGAGTCCACAATGACTCGAAGACACTCCCAAAATTAACTCTTTGATTCCAGAGTTTCGCAGTAATTAGTAAAGTGTTTTCTACTTTTGAACTCTTTTACATTAAATGGACTATTTATAAATATATATTATTTTAAAGCAAAGTACATTGTTTCTCAATGAATAAATGTTGCATAGTGGAAATATCTGAGTGAATTTCGAAATGATCTCAGAGATAAAGTTTATAATATTAGCAAAAATATAATATAACGTAAGGGAACACGTATGTTGTATTTATAGTTTTGAATTCAAATTGAAAAAAACAATTAAACATTTGAATTGAAACTGAAAATAATTTTATGATCAAATTAAATTATTGGTCTTACAAGAATTTATAAAACATTTAGGAATAACTTTTAAAATATTGTGACATAAAATTATATATGGTAGTATTAAATAATACTGAGATTATAATTATAAGCAAATTAACCGTGTAAAAATTATATTTTAGGACTTAATGTATACCCTTAAAATTGACATTATAAAAATTGCCTATATTGTTAAAAATGTTACTGGCTAAAGGTATATAAAAATACTACTCTGTGTAATATACTTTTCCATTAAATCAAACTAAATATAGCTAAATTCTAAAACAGAGTAATTTGTAAATTTCTCGATATAATTTAAGTATCCATAAACCATTTGTATCAAAGATGGGTAAAAATAAATATGAAAACTCTTAATTGAAATTTTTTAAAAAAAAAGTTTTGTAAAAAAAGTTTATAAAAAAGTTTTGTTATTTATTTCATTTATTTTTAAATTAAATTTAAAAAATAATTGAATTGAATATTTTTTTTGATGATTAACGATTGGAAACTAATGGGAATTCACTTTCCATGAAACAATTTTTTTATTATAACATAAATTCTGTTAATCATTTTTGCTTCACTATTCACTGAACCAACTTTTAGGTTCAATAGTTCGTGCGTTCGAATCTTATCTTGGGTTTGAATACTTGTAGGGGTTCGGCCATTGGGTAGTGGTATACTAGTACTTGTAGTGGTTCGGCCATCCACTTTAAGCCATTGGACCCGTTTTAATTAGCTCCTATGTATTAAAAATGACTTGATCGATATAAAGCAAACCTGTGAACCAACAGAAGAGTTATGATTATTAGCAAAAGCAAGTTAAATAATCCTGTTGAGACATCTTTTTGGAAATTGTGTGAATGCATTAACTTTCAATTAATTTCTATTTTTTGAGGAAAAATATATTCAAAATTCCTGTTGACAATTATGTTCAAACATTATTTGAAAACACAATCTGCCGAAGATAGAAAAAATGTTTCGAATGAAAAATATTTCTTTGGATCATAAATGCAAAAATGATTTTGTTTACAATGCTACAAACTATTCACTGCTATTTTAAAAATGAAAATTTTTCATACATAGATACTGTTTTGTCAAGAGAAAATTTGACACAATACAAGCAACTTATTTAAATCATAAATCATGTGAACTTTTTAATAGGCACTTCACAGGACTAAAATCGAAAAAAAGTACCTACATCTATCTTAATATTTATATTCTTCGATGCATAATACCCTTTATAAAATAAATTTTTAAGTGAAATGTTTAAATAAATTATTTAAATTATAAGTTATCTTGTGTAAAAAATTATTTACAAATGTGTTTTTGCATATAATTGCCATATTAATATACTTATCATTGAAATTAGAGAGCGCTGCTGTTGTTGAACATTAATCGCTAAGGAATATTTATGATTATTGCCAAAGAGGATATTTGAGCATATTATCCTTCACAAAAGGACGGTAACGGAAGAGTCATGACGATTATAAGATATGCTAAGTGGATAGCGGAATCTTGATGCCATTTACAATTTTCGTAATAATGCATTGTGTATGGTAATGTCGTCAATTATTCAATGCATTGAAGTGACTAGTGATAAACCTCAATAAAATTAATTCAGTTTCCTGTAAGATAGTTTACCAAATACCATGGCGTGGAAATCTTACTTAAAATAGATTCAGGTAGAATAATCGAGGCTTAAGATTTTTCTGAAGGAAATCTTATTAAACTGGAGAAATTTCCTTAGAATAATGAAGCAATATAATGTATCTTAATGTAAAATTCCTAATGCAATTAGAAGGTAAGCAATATTCGCAAATTAGTTGATGCCTAGTTGTCCTAGTATTAAAAACATTTCCACGGTTCGATTAAAAAAAACCGAAAATTCTTACATGTATTTTAGAATATTGACAAACATTTATATATAATATAATTTTTACTTTATATTCGTAAAAGTACAGTGTCAAATTATTAACCAAGACATCTTGCAGTTTTTATAATTTGCTTTAATAAAATTGTTTTTAAAATATTTTATTGTTTAAAAAATATTTTTTGTTATATATCAGTAAATTCCAGTTTAGAATATCCTAATCCTGAAATGTAAAGATAAATTAAATTCACTCATATTACAGACATATTAGTATAGGATAAATTAACACATAGGCTAAATTCATTTATTCATAAGTCTTTTCCATTTCAGAATATATTAAGCAAACATTTCCTTTAGTTAAAATTTTTTGCGCCATCCATCATCGTTGAATATTTATAAGACATTTCGTGTTTTTTTCTGTATACATTTGGAGAAGTGCAAAGATGAAGTGCGCACTAAGAAATGCGTCCATTGGAAATGTCAAAATACCTGTCCAATGAAATATAGGAAAATAAAATACCATAAGCGACCGAATCCTATCAGTTTTCTAAAAAGGCTGTAAGCGATTTATCCATTTCAAAAGAGAGCTGTTATTTCGCTGAGTGGCGTTATTTCCGTTTATACCTGACTTCAATGATAGCGTCGATTACGAAATATCAAATATTCATGACACAATATGATGTGGGCACTATCTATCAATTTTGATCTTGAGGTCGTTTTGCGACGTGTATGCCAGACGTTGTAGTAAAGGAGTGGTATAAAAAGTGATCTAACACCTTTTATAGGTCTCTCCGGTAAAGTATCCAATTTTCAAAGAAAGATATTTTTCATCTAGTGAAAAATGACTTGAAGCATTTTGTGTACATTCAATGGTATATCATATTGCGGTGTTGTGTTAAAGTTAGTAAAGTACTTCATATTCAATATAAACTATTTACCATGGTATACTTCCTTTAGATATATGCTTATTAAAAAAATATTTATAGCATTTTGTGTTTTTGTCACCTTGAAAGACGCATTTTAAAATGCAACACACTATATTTTAGTAATAAATGATAATTTAACTATTTCAGGTAGTTTATTGCTTCTCAAACAACAAAGCTGTAATTACGAATATCATAAATCTATTGATGATTATCTCTCATCTATTGATGATTATCCATAATGTACCTATATCTATTGAAAATTCTGAATACCATATATCTTGAATATTTCAATCAGTTTATTGCTTTTAACAACAAAGCTATAATTATGAATATCATATGTCTGTTGATAATTATCTGTCATTTATTGTTTTTAAAAACAAAGCTGTAATTATGAATATCATATAGCTATTGATAATTATCTCTTATCTAATTATCTCTCATCCATCATCTATATGTATTGATAATTATGATTATCATATATCTTGAATATTTCAAACAGTTTATTGCTTTTCATAGAACAAAACTGTAATTATGAATATAATATATATCTATTGAAATCATTGCAACTGTAACAAATTAATGAGTTATATTTTCGTAAATAAAATGATTTGAAATTATTTACTAATATTAGGTTATGAAAACGTATTATTAAGTAATAATTCAATAAATATTTTATAAGTATTTTTCAGCTTTAGTCACATTATTTTTCAACACTTCGGGTGAATAAAATTAAATGTATGTCCACTTAATTATATTTTTAATTTTAAATTGATTTTGATATTATTTTCCCAATTACTGCTTTAACAATTTCTATATGAAAATTAACAATAGACTTAATTAATTCACATAACTCTTACCTTAGTATGCTTTACCTGTAAATAATATTAAAAATAAGATATATTCGTAGTTTTCAATATGTAATTTGTATTCGTTAATGAATATATAATATTGAGAATAAATTTTATGTAATTTTATGAAATATCTATAATAGAATTACGAAGCCTAAGTTATTACAAGATAAGAAAACAGATATATTCATAGGGATGATTTGTCCATTTAAAATTTAGCAATATTTGTTCCTATGTGTAAGTTATCATTTTCATATTTTTATGCATTTCACATAATAGGAGTTTTTTAGTTCTCATTTAATAAAAAACTGATAATTTTATTTGAATGCTAAAAATGATCATAAAGAAAGAAAAACAATAAAAACCTTATCAGAAATTAAGAATTAAATATGAATATTTTAAAAAATGTTAATCATTACATATAAATTGTTTACAATTATATAATTAAGATATTTTTTGTAGCAAATCTGATAAATGTATGTTATATTATTTAGGCATATATCTCATCAATTATTTTATTGTATAATAAGCATTATTTAAATTATCATTTTATTTGTATACTATTCCCATAATAGCTGTAATTATTTCTGATATATGTTAATGATTTTCTTTGGTATATAATTGCATTATAATATAATTAATATTTTTATTCGATAATTGAATTATAATCAACTGTATTATATAATCAAATGAAATAGCCTATTTATAGAATTTCTTTAAAAAGAGTTGGTAAATTTTAGCTTTCCTGTCAAAACAATTATATCTTAAATTAAGTGATTTAAAAATAATTATATTCGTATATTGTTTTGAAAACTCATAAGTAATTTAATGCAAAAGAATACCACCTAGATTTACCGTCAATAAGATGTAAGCGGGATAGAACAAATATATTTCTTTTATCGGTAAAAAATCTGGTATACATTGTAATCCCAGGCATTTTTCATATTTCACTTTAACGCTTTCCTGCATTTTGTATGATTTACTGCCAACTTGCCTTTCTCCTGCATGAAAATGGAATTTCTAGTGCTCCCCTTTCATCAAAAAACATTGCTGATAAAATATGAAAACCCTTAACGGGGCAGCACCGCTACCTAGTGATTGATTCATGCAACATGGCTTCCGAAAATAAGAGGCGTAGTTAATGGGACTCGCGACGCTTTCTTCCCTTTGAAAAAGAAAAGAAAAAATTAATAATAGCGAGAGAGTTACTAAAACAGAGAAATAAAATTGGCAAGAGAAAAGCCAAATTCGAGAAATAAAGGAATGAAAAATCGTGTTAAACAGATAAATACATGCTACATGATATGAGCTTTATAATTATGAATTTCTTTTTTGTTGTAGAGTTATTGTCTTTCAATGTTTCAGGTATCGATTTAATAATAGCATGCACATGCAATCTGCAAAAATATAGGAAGGAAATTATTTTTCTTTCAGAATGTTTCTAATTGTCTGATCGATTATTAATTTTATTTTAGTAATAAACTTCAAATTTTTAACAATATAAAATTATTTAAGAAATGTATTATAAAGTATGCTATTTGATATATTAATGGATTAAACGTACTTCGTGTCATGGAATAAGACATTTCCATTCACAAATTCAATTTAAACATTTATAAAAAACTTTAAAGTTTTGCTATCAAATTTTTCTTTGTATTAGACTGAATAATAATTGCTTATTAAATTAAGATTTATTTATAAAATAAGTAATGCTTAATATTTTAAAAAGGGATACGTTGTGAAATAATTAAATTCATTTACAAATATATGTAAAAACTCTAATCAAACTCAATTTTGAAGAAAAATTGTTTGTTTTAATTTCTATTATTACAGATTATAAGTCGCACTAGTAGAATATAAATACAATTTGATATAAAAGAATATTCCTGAAATTAATTCTAAGTTATACACGAAAGTAATTTACATCCATTAAAATTAATTTCATGCTCAAAATTTTTTTAATCTAATTTTAACTTGAATTTAGAAGAAAATTGTCTTAGTAAAAATAGTTAATAAATGCTTATGTATGTTATTGTTGTTTGCGTGTGACAAGTGCAAAGAGAAAAAATAAAGACAAGCCATATGGGACCAAGGCATGGAACACTGCACTGGCCACATTTCCAGCTTTTTCGGTATAGAGAGTGTTATAGCAGCGATTGGGGTCGATGGTGAAGAGAGTCGAGGCAACAGAGATGCAGTTGTAGTGATGCCTCGGATCCAGTGGAGCTCCTGTGCAGGGCCTGCATTGTGCGTATGTTCTAGTTCCATCGGGCATGATTTTCATACCCCTCATGTTCCCAATCCGCATTCTGCTGATGGTAGAGGTGATACCACGGTCAGGATTAAGCTCCAGTAGGCACCATTTTTTTTCGTAGTCTCCCACAAAGCTGAAGCCTTGCAACGGCGTATGCATCGAAGCCATTGGTAGTCGTGGGAGGGGGATTGACATTTCTAGCTTCCTTGGCGAGGGATCCCGATTGCTTATTTCCCTCGATGTTGATATGTGCAGGGATCCATTGGATAGTGCAGGTTTTCTCCCTTGCAAATATAATGGACAGAAGCGCGTTGACGTCTTGAACAAAGTTCGTTTGACCTCCTTTGATTGCTTCCAGAGCAGATTTACAGTCAGAGATTATGTTGATGCCATTCGAGGGAGCTGACTGTGTGAGGTAAAGGATGAGAGCTGCCTTTATGGCAATCAATTCACTAGTGAAGTTGGAGGCAATTTTTCCAAATACAACCTGATGTTTGAGGGATGATTGGTTTGGAAGGATAAGGAAAAGCTTATTTATAATAATTGTATATTAAATTTCAAAATGTCAAAAAATTAAATATTATCTTTAAAAATATTGTGTCTGTTATTTTAAAAAGGAGAAATTTTTGTGAATGATTACTAAGGTTCTTTATTAATTGATAAGAATATTGTGTAATTAAATAATTTCAAAATCTAATGCATACGTTTCTTAACTTTATACAGGGGACTACATTCAACAACAGATCTTTTAGATTTATTCAGCAAAATGGAATTCCCTAGCAGTATTTATATTTCCACTGACTGTCCCTATTATTTGTGAATAACTTAGAGGAAGCATAAGAACTAATATTCTATAAACATTTTATGCATACTAAATACAAATAAAGTTCTTGAAACCATGGAAGAAATTATTTGAGTTAAAATAAAAATCATTAAATTAAAATAACTGGTGAAAGTTTATAAAATATTTTCCTGTTCTAATTTTTTTTCTCTATAGAGAAAATACTGTAATGATATGAAATTGATACTTTGCAATTCCTACCACCTTTCACAGAGGGCAATATATACTGTGTAAAGATATTTAACTTGAAAAACTCCATATATGCTCTGTAACATTCGAAACAATATTTTAGACAACTTAGTTTTTCTAAGCGTTTTAAATCAGTGAAATATAATAATTCTAATTTATGTACACATCTTCCACTTTTTTGCTTCAAACGTCTAAATATAGATTTCAGGGCAGTTAGATCAAGAGGAATTTGCTTATATTATCTAAGAGAAATTTGCTTATAAAAATGCATCCTTGTCAAGAATATCCTCTGATCTGCTTCTAAGTGCTTGAATCAATTAAAATATGATTGTCTGATTCTGTCTATCTATATAATGTTTCTCTTTGTTTTAAATTATTCCGTCGTCATTTCTTAAGATAGTTTTCTGATAAATATTCTTCTGGAGCATCAAAGAACTTGTCATCATTTACAAGTATAATTTAGAACATAATTTTCTAAAATGTTCTTATAATTCTGCGTTTTGAATTCTGATCCTCTCTATGTCTACCAAGGAGAAGAAATCATGGTGATGAAATTCCCATTGTACTTTGTAGGACGTGGCCTCTTTCTGATGCATTTTGGTAGACGAATATAATATTATCTATTGCTTTTTTAACATTCCAAATTCAGAATTATCGTTCCAAAAGTTTTCTTCCAATTTTTGATTTTCTTTTTACTGAACGTCTTAGTGAGTTTCTCAGTTGGTTCTTACTATGCTTTGCTTAAATAAGAGGTTTATTGATGAATCATGCTTATTATCTAGGGGTATTTTGAGGAATTTTTATGGTTTACTTCTAACTGTAATTCTAAACACACTTCTAATATTTAAGAAAAAAATTGCTTACAATTGAACCTTTAGTTTTTAAATTAGTGAGTCAGTTATGTGATCTCAATCTAATTCGAAAACATCGGAATGTTCGATACTATTCTTCAATGGCAGAACTCTAACAATCAGATCATATTAGAACAATTTTCAATTAAATATCCAAATGAAATATTGGAATTTTCGAAGCGAAAGCATATACAATAAATTATTATTTTTTGTATTTTCAATTTTTAAAAGTTTTAATAAAAATTTAAAAAAAACTAAATTAAAATATGTTTTTATTTATTTTTTTAAAATTCCCTCTTGATATTCTTGAAATAAATAATTTCCAAACTTACATTTATTTATGATTATAATTAAGAATAATTAAATCAGCAAGTTAATTTTCTACAAAATTAAAAAATTTTGTTTATAGAAAGAACTGGTACAGAAAAACATACCATATGAAAACTTTTGAAAGCTACTCTAATTTTATTTAAGAAAATTGTTATAAAAATCGAATCAAGTTTTCTCTGCTTATTTAATTAAATATTTTTTTCCAATGGCACATTGTAGACAGTTACAACTGCAACATAGTCTATTAATCTATTTTTCCTGATACCCAAGGAACCGGCCAGAAACAGCGAACTCTTACCTCTTAGCCACCGAGGCGTTGCCCCGGGGTCACAGGGGGTGGGCCACCATCGCACCCTCACACATACCATAGGGACCCGTTTATAGGATAGGCATCATTCATACTTCATTCACACACACAAGGAAAGGACAAAGACAGGATTGAGAGAGGGAAAGTACATCCATGTCTGAACCGGGATTCGAACCCAGGACCTTCCTATCCGATTTAATTATATATTTGGAATTCTAATTACATGATACTTTAGGTACAGCATGAAGGAATAACCCTAATTATAGAAGTTGGATTTACTGACACAGTATTGTTGCATTAGATAAGAAACATATTTTACATAACAAAGTACAAATTTAGTAATCACCTTCACAAGCCTTGAATAAATTTAACATGTATAGAAAGAATTAAAATTCAGTGTTAAAATCAAATATATTCTAACAAATCAGTTTTATTTCAAACTCTGAAGAACAAAAATATTTTAATCTGAGATCTCCATAATTTAATAGACTTAATGTTTCGTTGGCATTGAGTTAGAGCTATGATTAATGATATTCTTGGTACATGTGTTGAATTTATCAAATATAATCATATTTGATAAATTCAACATAATCACATTTGTACAAATTACATATAAAAATTCTCAATCTATGTTTTATAAATGACTTCGTTATTCAGAAGAATTTGGTTTACCATTCTTTTATACAATAATATTAAATATATATTAAAGTAAAAAATATCAGTAAAATTTACTAAATAATCATCTGAACAACATTTAAATATGATATTTTACATTCTGAAAAGTAAATTATTATAAATTTAATTAGCTCACATTGCATTTACAACTTTATCTGCATTTATGTTTAATTTAATAACATTTTTGTTTTGGCATTTTCAACAAAACGTTTTTGCATTTGAAAGGAATTAACTTTTAAATAAATGCATCCTATTAGCTTACAAATAAAACAGTAAATGGCTAACAAAAATTATAACATTTCTTTTATATACTTCGTTATGCTTCTTTGGACAACATAACCCTCATAATACCCTATTTTGCGGATTGCTATAGCAATTTTAATAAAAATTCTATTGTTGTTTTGAGCGAATTTTCTATAGTTAGCAACACTGTTTTAATGTAATAAATTTTTAAAAAAATATGACAATCGAGAAATTTTAACGAATTTTATGGAACATGTATTGAAGGGATGATTTAACATATTATTTCCAACCAAAGAAATAATTATAGGGGATGAAGTATAAAAGTCAAAAGAAAAGAAAATAATATAAAACTGAAAATACTCCAGAAATCGAAATAAAAACTTCTGAAACTTTTTTAGAACGCTACCATAAATATTTCTTCAAGTGTTATGCTCTCGTGTTTAAAAGAAGTAAAAAAAAGCAAATACAGAACCAAAACAACAACTAATCGCAGGGGGGGGGGTGCAAACAAAAAGAAGAAATTGAACTTTTCGAAAGAATGTAAGGAAATCTGTGTGGGGTGACTTTGCAATATTCCCCAAGCAATAAACTTGTGGACGCGTTGTCATCACCAAGGAGGAAATTTCGAAAACTGAAGAAAAAAAAATATTCTTTAACAATTCTCCTCCCTTAAGTCTCGCTGTCCCATACCACAGTTTGAAATTCCGCCCTCTGAAATTCTCTGCGGTATTTCGAAGAGTGTTTCTCTCTCTTTTTTTTTATAACATTTTACACTTATTTTTTTCATTCAATAGTATTTGAAATAGCTCACGTAGCCGGCGAGTTTTAGTGTCCCTTTGTTTGGTTATATAGCGTTTTATTGCAACACTCTAAAAGCTCTCTTTTTCACAAGTTTCGAGAAGATACGAACGAAATACCAATTTTAGTTTGAAGTTGGCAATGAAAGTAGGACGTGGATTATGTATTTAAGACTATAAATGTAATTTGTTCCAAAAATGTAAAGGTTACGCTTCACATGTTAGCAATTGAAAAATAATGTGTGTGAATTCATATTTATTATTATTTAGTTAAAACAACAATTTAGTTTAATGAAAGAAAAGCAGCCTTTTAAAATTCAAACAAAATTAAACATTTAGTTTACAAGCATGTGCAAGAAATATTGTCTTTATTTCGTTTGAGAAATGATATAGGCATTGTAATTTTAGTATTATAAAGTAAATATAATTCAAATGCAGAAACAAAATTTAAAAATAACTGGATTTAATAAAAAAAGGTTGAATTGTTTAAATTATTGTAAACAGTTTTTTTATTTATGTATAAATAAAAAATTATCCTAAATTATTTCTTATACTAGATTTTGAATATCTACTCTTATAATCAGTTTCATAAAATCTTAAGAATTTATCTTCACAATATGGTAATTTCTGTAAAAAATAAAATAAAAAAATAAAAAAAAATAAAAGATAATTCTACTTAAGGAAATTTCAAAAGGATATTTTTTCCTGATATTTGAAGAGAAGACTACCAAAATTCAAAATGTGTTTAAATAAATGTTTCTAAGATGAAAATTTGTTTCATAACGGATCCATGCGACATATAATTAAATGTACCATAACAATGGTTTCTTTAATATGCATTTCAAAAAAAAAAAAAAAAAAAAAAAAAAAACCTAGATTAGGTATGATTGTTAAAGCTTAAGCAAAAACATTCATGTAAACAAGTTATTGTTAATTTTTGTTTTAAAGTGGTGATAACAAATAATGTATGACTTATTCAAACACACTGAATAGTAACAAATGAACCGTCTGTATACCTTTCATTGAATAAATTGCTGCTTAATATTTTCTTAACGTATAATGTAATGATAGGATAAGATCATTTGCTTTCATTGATAATGATTTATAGTGTACAACTGGAACCTAATTTTCAAGAAAGAGGATTTTATTATTGACTTTTGACGTCATTTCATTTCACAAAATGAGATATGACACGTGGGTCTGATAAAAACAAAGTAAATAAGAATCGAAATGCTTTTAAGTTTTTTTTATATGAAATAATTAATTACTGAATATATATATATATATATATATATATATATATATATATATATATATATATATATATATATATATATATATATTAGTGTTTACGAATCGATTACAATTTAAACTCAGTCACAACATCATAACCTTTGCTTTATCATAAATAGCGTATACATTAAAAAAAAGCATAAAAGGAAAACAGATCAGAAGAATAACTTATAAATGAAAAAATATTTATAACACATATACATAACTTCTAGAATGTACTTATATTTACTTGATACATATATCATAACTTGGAAAAATATAGTGTTATAAGAAGTATAATAGTGAAAATAATTTTGAATGGAATAGTTTTCTAATAAAACTAGTTGCAGAAAATTTTTCATAACTTAAAGCCATCAAAATATAATTATATATAACGTGAATTTAAAAAAGGGCAAAATTCTGGTTTAAATTAAAAAGATTAGTTCAAATCCACCAAGTCATCATAAACACATCTTTTCATTTGTACAATATTTTTTGTAAATATGTACTTTCACAATCTTTGAATTCTTAAATTATTATCAAGTTTTTATTGATCTTTACTTTGATAAATAAGTGAACATGATAGTGATTTTCTTAGATATTTCGGATCGATGCACTGTGCTATGAGATCTATGAAAACAAATCGTTATTGTTAAGTAGACGCCTTCTGAAATGGAATTATCAGGCATGCAGATTAAAAACATCTTATTTATACAGCTTTGGAAACTACTATTGTATTATATGAGAGTGTAATTTTGTATTATATGATACTTTCATGTATACTGTTGTATTATATAAAAAATGTTTAGCACCAAAAAATTAAAAGACTTTGACATTCAAAGAAAAGTATTGCTCAGACTGGCCTATTGATGTTGATGAAGCCCTTCAGAGAAAATTTGTGGAAAAAAATCAGTATTCAACTATTTGTGAGCTAGTTAAGAATTGAATCATTAGGCTATGTCTATTAGCTACCTAATGCATCGTATATATACTTAAAGTACAAGTTCAATCCCTAGGTGCTATATGAGCTGATTCAAGCAGAAGGCAGAAACGTGTTCAGGCCTGCATTAATTTGCTCGAATATCAATGTCCAAATAAAATTTCTGACAAGAAATCACTTGAGATCAAAAGTTGATTTACACCAATATAGAAATCTGGGAAGAGTCTTGTCCAGCACCTGAAGAGGGGATTGGCCAGCAGTTGTCCAGCTACAATTCTGGATGGCTGAGCATTCTAAGCTGACAGATTCAAAATTATCTGATGAGCCTACCACAAGTATTCCAAAGTTCAATTTGACTTACAAAAAGATCATATTCTTCATCGCGTGGGATGGTAAAGGTATCATACTCAAATGGTATTTGGAAAATAATAAAACTATCGACAATAAGGGTAGAGTAAGATTCTAGACCTTACTGTCAAACTGAGATTCGATGGCAGATGTTAGTGTTCCATCAAGATAATTCAGGACCATATGTATTTACATTCACCGGACGGACTCAAGTAGAATTATTTGCCACATTCAGCATATAGCCATGACATCGCGCAATCGAACTTACGTCCTCCAAGTAAAATGCTATGATGGCTGGCAAAGTATGAGTGATCATCTGCTTGGTTCCCGTATCAAAATCACGAAGACTTCTCTTGGTTCCTTCTATCTAACTGGTAGAGACTAGCTTAGGTCTAGGTACAGGGGGAATTCTCGTGCAACACTAAAATCTTACCTTCGATTCCATGAAGAACGTCCACAATACAGTTTATCTGTTTTTGGATTCACGTCTATACATAGTTCCCTGCCAAAGATTTTGAAAAAGAACTCTTAAACTCTGTGAGAAAATTAAAGACTGTGATTTCTACCAGCACTAAGGATGTGTTCTGTTTTATATTTTTTCTAACTTTATTAAAAATAGTGTTTGGTGAAAAACATTCGTTATAACGATGAGAAAAGAATACATTTTAGTTAACAGAATTTTTTCCGTGCATAATTAATATAGTCTATAAAAAGTCATAGTGAATAACTACAATTTATAATTTTTACTATTTTGATTCATAGCTGTAGTTGGCATTGAGAATAATGAAGTTTTAAAGGATGAAATAAAATACGACGTTTGGCAAATGCACTTTTTTTGTATCTTTAGAAAACTGGTAAAGAATTATTCCATTGAATGTTTTTGATGGGTAATTTCATGATGCCTATTTTGTGTAACGTGTTTTAAGGTAAAATCATATTACTATCATAAAAATGAATATCATTGTAACATATTTTAACAATAAAAATGTACTTATGAAATAAATAAACATTCTATGCTGTTTTTAATTTACGTTATAATAACAATCCTATAAATAAATACTATGTCATAAATACAAATATTTCATTGTATACTTACATTTCTCATTTTATATTTAGATTTCTCATCTTATTCATATTAATGCACACTCCATAACATCCCTTCTGCTTGTTGATAATTTATTGTTGCATACAGTTTACCTTTCCTTCTGAATTGCCACTTTTAAGGAATATATACGTATGATTTAACGTTATGAAATATTTTTTCTCTCTTCAGGAGATTACATGTACAAAATTGTTTTATTATGGTTCTGATATATATATATATATATATATATATATATATATATATATATATATATATATATATATATATATATATATATATACACTACTGGCCATTAAGATTGCTACACCAGGAAGAAATGCAGATAACAAAATGATATTTATTGGACAAATATATTATACTAGAAAAAACAAGTGATTAAATTTTCAAAAAATTTGGAAAGATAGATCCTTAGAAATCAGTACCCAGAACAACCACCTCTGGCAGAAATAACAGCAGTTATACGCCTGGGCATTGAGTTAAACAGTGATTGGATTGCATGTACAGGTACAGATGCCTATCAGCTTCAACACAATGCCTTAGTTAATCAACCGTAGTGACTGGCGTTTGGTGACAAGCCAGTCGCTCGGCAACCATTGACCAGACGTTTTATATTGGTGAAAGATCTGGAGAACGTGCTGGCCAGGGCAACAGCCGAACATGATCCGTATCAAGAAAAGTCCGTACAATACCGGCAACATGCAGTCGGGCATTATCCTGCTGAAACACAGGGTTTCGCTGGGCTCGAATAAAGGGTAGAGCCACGGGTCGTAACACACCAGAAATGTAACGTGCACTGTTCAAAGCACCGTCAATGCGAACAAGAGGTGACTGAGACGTGTATCCAATAGCACCTCATAACCAGTATGACGATGACGAATGCATGCTGCCAGTGTGCGTTCACCACGATTCCTCCAAACACGGATGCGACCATCATGATGCTGTACACAGAACCTGGATTCATCTGAAAAGATGACGTCTCGCCAATCATGCGCCCAGGTTCGTCGTTGATCACACCATTGAAGACGCTCTTGTCTATGACGCAGCGTCAAGGGAAGCCGCAACCATGGTCTCCGAGCTGAGAGTCCATGCTGCTGCAAACGTCGTTGAACTGTTCGTGTAGACACTTGTTGTCTTCCAAACGACCCCATTTCTTGACTCACGGCTCGTGACGTGGTTGCACGTTCCATTACGGCCATGCGGATAATATGCCTGTCTTCTCGGCTGCTAGTGATAGGTAGCAGTTGAGATCCCGCATGGTGTTCCGTATTACCGTCCTGAACCAATCGATTCCTTATTCTGCTAACAGTCATTGGATCTCGACCGACGCGAGCAGCAATACTGCGATAAGTTAAACCGCAATCCCGGTATGCTACAATTCGACCTTTATCAGAGTCAGAAACGTGCTGGTACGCATTTCTTTTTCTTGCACGAGGCATCACAACAACTTTTCACCAGGCAACAACGTTCAAATTCAATTTGTGTATGAGGAACCGGCTGAAAATTTCCTCATTTAAACACAATATAGGTGTCGCTACTGGCGCCTGCTTTGTCTGAATGCGCTGAAAAGCTAATCATTTGCATATCACAGCACCTTCTTCCTTTCGTATAAATTTCACGTCTGTAGCATGTCGCCTTCTTGGTTTAGCAATATTAATGGCCAGTAGTGTATATATATATATATATATATATATATATATATATATATATATATATATATTATATATATATATATATATATATATATATATATATATATATATATATATAGATATAGATATATATATATATATATATATATATATATATATATATATATATACATAACTTCTAAAAGAGAATGTAAATTAATCAGTTTTAAAATAACCAGGTGCTTAACCAATTTTAAAATAACCATTAAGTAGAACTGTCCTGAACTGGTTAATGTAAATTAACCTTTTCAGGAAAGTTCTACTTAATCTTAGAATAATATACCCGTAAAAATGTATATTTCTACTGAATAAATTTTAATCAAAGGGAATTACTCTTTCTGTTCCTCTTATACATTGACTTCACAATTTTAGAAAATTTATTGGGTAGTTCTTATGCTTAAATAATCTCATTTATCTACGACACGTTTGTCTCAATTATATTTAGAAACAAAAAAACGATTTATCATTTATAAAGGAAACCATTCATAACAATTAAGATTAGATTTTATATAATAGCATATAGGCCAGGGTTTTTATTATTTTTGCAATGCTACTTAAAAATAAAAAAACATTTCTCATTTATAAAATATTTCATTAAAATAGCATCTCATTAAACCAATGTCACCAAATAAATCATTTTAAATGATATATTCCGAGCTTTTTTTGTAGTTAATCTATTGAATGTATGCATTTTTTAAATTTTACTATTAGGTATTAATGATTTTCAGATTTTCTTGGAGAAAAAAATTATGATTGTAATTTAAGTAAAAAAAAAATCTAAATATCATCATATTTTCCCCCTTTATACGTGTTGATACTTCTTTATGTTATAAAAAATAAAGAATTTCTTTGTAAAGACTTACTTCATAAATTTAAAATAATAATAATTTTACATTAATTAATTAAAAATAGAATTAATAATATGAAATGTAAAATCAATAATGTTATCTCAAGACAAAACAAATTGATTATTTTATAATAACAAAGACTTTAAAAAATATTTAAATTTGAATCTAAAGAGTGTTTCTAAATGAAATTAAATAACCTAAATTAATATTTTAAGTGATTCTTATCAAAATTTCTTCTATTTTGTTATTTCTTTTCAGTGAAAATAATATGTTTCTAAGTTTTATTATTATTTTCACTAGAAACAGAATTGGGAATATATGAACCGTCGGGAATACGATATATTTCAACACCACAGATATTTCTTATGTGCATGTATTCTAGATATGTTTTAAGAAAGAGATTACATTGTTTATTTCTTGAATAGAGAATTTCGAAAAGTGTTGTGCCATTCATATACATTTATGTTAAAAGTTTAAATAAATTGTCTTTTTATTATGATATCTAAAATACATGAAATTCATTAGTTACCTACTAAAATCTATATTTCAGTTTATTTTTCGATTTCTAAAATTTATCAAATTTTACTTTAAACATAGTTAAATTTTTATGTGCTTATTTACAGAAATTATATCTATAGTTATGAAAACTATTTCGTATTCTTTACTTATCATATTCACAAAAGACTTTATTAAAACTAAATTTTGTCTTAAAAGACATAATATTAATTTAAAAGACGAATACACATTTCATATAATTTTCATAATTTTTAAATATTGTTTGATATTATTGTGAATAAATAAGTAATATTTATTTCACATTAAAAATCTATGTTTACCGTAACATTTTAATGTAAAGTGTTTCAATAAAAAGATAGAAATAGGAAAAACAAATGATGCAATATATTTTAAATAATATAATAAAATGTATATATATATATATATATATATATATATATATATATATATATATATATATATATATATATATATATATATATATATATATATATATATATATATAAAAACGTACAAACAAAATCAAAAATATATTATTGGCGGTACAATTTCTAATACGATAACACCATTTTGAAGCATTAAGAATTTTACTTTAATAGCTTTTGGTCCTATAGTTGTCATCGTTCTAAATTGACGGGATTTTCCCTTCCTAAAACTTGACAACCATTTTTTTTTCAAATATATTTCTTCAATCGACTTTATATCCTTCTAAGATTATCTTTTGATTTTTGATGCAGAACTTTTTTTTTCTCCCTCAGAAAGGAAATTATGTCTTTTATTTACGAACCACATACAACACGCCTCATTTATGTTACTCAATTTTTTTCCCATTCTAATGTTCGAAAGTTTATGCATGGATCCCCTCTTTGTCTTCTTGCTTCATCCTCCTTTCGAGGAACATCAAGAATAATAATCCTTCCGGGGGTCTTTACTCTTCCAGAAGCTCGGGGATCTGGAAGCAGAGTGAAAAAAAATACAATTAACGACGAATCCACCCTCCCAGCAGACCCAGAGATGGGGAAAAAATACAATGCAAGCCGCGCCAAACCATTAACAAAAACGGCAAACCTCAATGCCCGAAAAAAAGTACCCCATCTTCCTGATGCCGCCTCGAGAGAAGGTCCATCAAAGTGACACCAAACACCCAGAGTACAATTACATAAAAGGAAACGCACGTGAATATAAATAAGAGAAGATTAAAAATCCTCCAGCATCGCCTTGGCAACTTTTGCTTTAACACAGCCGCGTCCTTCCCTAAGTGCCTGTTGTCTAGGGAGTCCTACATCTTTGAGGAAGAAAGAAGAGGCGATATTCGAAGAAGCCTCTAATGCTTAATTTAAATTTGCTCGGCGGACCTGGTACTTAATGACTCTTAGTTTAAGCCATAGTAGCCATGTTTGATTAACTAAGTTCTTTAATTTGAGTCTTAAAGGATACTGCTCACTGAGTAATTTTTGGTCATTTACAATCTTGTTAGGCATTGCTGAAGAAAAAGGTGGGGGTTAATTTCCTAACGTGATGTTTGAGATATAAACCAAGTACAAAATACATCTTTACAGATAAAAAAAAGTAATTATGACGATTTTTTCAAACAAAATAATACGTGTTAGTGTACGGAACAACTTTTCTAGATCTTGTAACTTGTACTAGGGATAGAAATTTCCTGAATACTTTATCTATCTAATTTTTTTATAGAAAACGTTTTGATGAAAAGTTAAAAAAATAAATAATTTCATCAATATTAAAAAAATAGTTTATATTAAATTGATTTAAATTATGATTAACACTGAAATAAAAATTTCTTAGATATGTTGCCAAAATTATTTAGTATGTTAATTTCAATAAAATATTTTATGATGTTACTATAATATTTTAATTCATTTTGAATTATTCATGCAATATAATAAGATAAAATGAATATATAATCCAAAATGAATTTCAGTATGAAATACTTTTTATATCATTAACACTGATTAATATCCTTAGCTCTATTTATATTTTAATGTTTTAAACATGTATGGTTCTTTATTTTTAATGTATGGTTTTTTATCAAGCAAATGACCAGATTTTCACTAATAAATAATACTAAGACTAAACATAAAGCTATTTTGAATCTTGATTTTTAGTTGGGTATATGGAATGCTTTAATAATAAATACGGAATTTCAAAATACTGAAAACTTGAACATAGGAGATAAATATTATTTATGATTGATAGGGATACAAATTACAAATTTTTGCCTAAAAATGAGATGAAATATATTATAAAGTTCACTGTCTTTGTACAAATTATAATTCTTTTAACTTTAGCAGCGTATACAGTAAGTAACTACAGATTCTGCTACGAAAATATATTTCTTATTATTGTATTAAAATTATAGGAATTCAGTAGCAGCATAATTGGATTTAATATATTAATAATTTCTAAGCATATTTATGATAAAATTTATATAAAATAATTTCGATATAAATATGAAATAACCATTTATTTATAAGAGAATAATAAATTATCAGATAAACTATAATAAATTAATCAGATAAACTTATTACTGAGTAATCGGGGATGATGTCAGTAACAGTTTTGTAACTGAACATTTTTTTATTTTTTTTCATCCTAACTTATGCTTAAAAGAAATAATTTTTTCTTACGTTAGCTCATTAGATAATATTCAAATTATGCAATAAAAATATTCATAGTAAGTTTCTAAAAAAATTTTTTTATCCATAAAACATTTTATTTTATGGAATTTTTAAAATCCGCTGTATTTTTCTTGATAACCCAATACAAGCATTTTAATTAAAATTAATGTTTGATAACCAAATTATTTTTTTTATAAATTTTTGTCAAAATAAATTTTACTATCCAAAAATTTTCTCAAAGTGCAATCATACAACATGTGCTGTTTTTGAAATTTTGGAAGAACTTATTTAAAATATTAGATGATTTAAAAGTACAGATATTTTTAGCCGGCCAACTTGTCTAATGGTCAGCGTGCCTGACTAAGAATAGGGAGTTCCTGGGTTCGAATCCCGGTTCAGGCATGGATGTACTTTCTCAGTCTATCCTGTCTTTGTCCTTTCCTTGTGTGTGTGAATGAAGTTTGAATGATGTTTACCCTATAAACGGGTTCCCCTATGGCATGTGTGAGGTTGCGATGGTGCCCCCCCCCCTGTGGTGAACCCGGGGCAATGCCTTGGCGGCTAAGAGGTCGCTGTGTCTGGCTGGTTCCTTGGTATTAGGGAACAATAGATTAATATACTCTGTTGTAGTTGTAACTGTCTACAATTTGCATTGGAAAAAAATATTTTTTAGACTTTATAACTATTATTTTAATTCCAGAACTGGAACTATTTAAAATACATTAAAGCAATTTTAGAGGCATCTTTATAAAAATAAAAGAGTTAAGTAGAATTTGTATATCACGTGCCTAAAACAAAAGTTGCTTTATAAAAACACTTAAAACAGAGATAATAATTTAATGTGACAAGGGGTTTTCATAAGAGCCTGAAAATTGTTCTCAAAGTTAATGTAACACACATTATATATATATATTTATGCACTTAAAAATTTTTTATTGAAAATATTATTCAGTTTAATATACAGAATCTAAGCAATATTTCACAGAATAGTCTTAATGTAAGCAATCTGTCGTGGAAAAAAAAAGAATATTAATGTTTTTGTAACTAATTTGATTTATTTGCCTGAATATATGTGTGAATAACAGAAATGTTAGTATAAGAGGAATACTTCTGTATTTTACCATTGTTTTCCTATTGTGCATTTTAATTTTCCCAAATTTTGTGACTAGAGAATATACACACAATACATTTTATATCAGCTTATACAATAACTAATGCATAATATATGCATTGTACACAGATAATAGCCTCTTAATTTGAAACAATATGAATTTCTTTTTATATACTCATGTTACCTAATGTTTCAACAAGCACTCATTTCTGGAATAAAATTCAAACGTTTGTCACATTATATATATTTATAATTCAAAAATACTTAAATAAATCTCATAATATCATTCTAAATAAAATTAAATGAATTTATATTTTTCAACTTACTATTCCACAGCAGTTGAATCAAAATCTTAAGTATAATTCCTTGAGGATGTAGTATAATTTTAATTCTAAATCATAAAACTTTCTCTAAATTAATAACCACATATTTAAGAAAAACTATATAAATTTTATGGAGTTTTGTCATTAATATTAATGTAAAACTTATCACTGCAAAAGATATTTTCGAAAGAGAATGTTGAAATTTTATTATTCATTTGCAAAAATGATACAATTTTAAATTAACTAGATTGATGTATTTAATCTTATACGATACAAATGGCGATCTAGAATATAGTGTTTTTTTATATTCAGTGTAAAATATAAACTAGAATCAGAAGAGAGAATTTTATATATATAGTAAGAATATGGTATTTATCCTGTTTTATGAACACTTTAATAGAAGATTTTTTAAGTAAATCCAGGTGACACATTTTCCAGATATTTAATTAAAAATGATGATTTTCTTTCAGTTAAACTTTAGTTTATAAAACAATGCCAGTCATTTTCACTGTTGTAAGAAGTAATAACAATTTCTGTTTTTCTGAATGAAATTTTCTAAATTTATTTTTCTTATTTCACCACTTGTTATATAAATACAGAAAGTAAATCAATTCTGAGAATTTGATATATCTACAATAATACTTCTGATATGGTGAATGGAGACAGAAGAGGCACTTTGACATATTCAGTGTTATTTTAAAGTTAGGAAAATAGACTTATTTTTGTAGAATGAGAATTGGGTTAAATTTTTATTACTTTTTCCCTTAGGGATTGGGGGGTGTCACGGGAAACAGTTTTATCGTGTGCGCAAAGATGGGAGGGGGGTGCAGACGATTTGCCGCAGATATCTAGAAAAACTCATTTAACGAAGAAAATATTTCAAACGAGTTTCGAAAGTTGTTTCATCAGAGGAGGGGGATGAGGAGTTTGAATTCAATTTGTAAGCTACTTCGTTTCACTCAAACTTTATATTGCCTGTTAAATGAGTTGGGAATATTCGATTTTGGAATGAATTTGTCTTCATTTCTTTGCAGGAGAAGTTTTATTTGTTTAAATATTTTTCCTTTGTTGTTGCATCTTATTCGTCTTGCAAGTCCATTATCATATTGTATTACTCCAAAAAATTCTAAATTTGATTTTGTTTTCCTTTTGAATGATGTCAAATGATGTTCGCCTCGTATTTAAGGAAATGTTACATGCCATCAATTTATAATATAATAAATACTTACATTTTTTATAACATGTAATTATATATTTATTATTTTACAATCGTAATAACTGATTAAGTATTCCTTTCCCAACAACAATGATAGTTAATTTATCCCAAGCCATTCCATTGTGAAATAAGTTTTATAATAATTTATCTTGCAATAAAACTATCTTGAAAAGGGAAAAATATGTCCACATGTAAAAGAATTAAACTTAACTGTCTTTCACTTATTTCATTATTAAATAAATAGCGACATAATTTTATTTGATTTCTAAAATCTTATGATTAAATAATTTTCATTTAAGCCTTTTAATCAATTGCACTTAAATAATAACTGATTTCAATAACTTTGGAAAAGAAATAAATAGTTAACAGAGCAAGAAATTTAATACACTTATCTAACATAACACAACCGTTATTATTTGTTCCTTTTTTAAACACAATATCTTTAATAACACTAATAGGGTTCATATTACATGATTTTATGATTATCATGTTTATGATTCAATCACAAAATATACATTAAATTTGCCTGAATTTCTACTAGACATAATTAAATATGATGTGTTAAACACGATTATTCACACATATATACTATGAGCATTTCTGATGCAACAGAGTTGTAAATACACCCTACACAAATAATTACAGATAATCATATTGGACTCTTCAATATCGTTAAGCCCTAAATTATTTAATAAATTATTAATCGTTAATTGTATAAATAGACTGCAAACTTGGATTTTAAATCTATGGAAAGTGTATTCTTCTAGATTAAAAAAAATATGTTAGAAAATATTTTGTCCTATTTTAATTTTTGTTTTTTTAATGAATTGCTGGATTATATTTAGAAATACTTTCTTAAAAAATGATTTCTCAACACTACCTCAGTTTTTAAAAAAGTATCGCATAAATAGTAATTATCTATAACCTTTACATATTTTTCAATCACTTAATATATTGTCAGTAAAAAAAAATCCTTATTTACTAATCTTCCTGAGAAGGTGAAATAATACTCATAACAAATGCATAAGACAAGAAAAAAAGGTTATGGCATGTAAATGTTTTGCTTTTCAGTTCATTCATAAAAAAGTGGCCAAAGGAATGGCTAATAAATATTTAAATGAAGAAATAAATATTTTTCATATATAAACTGAATTTGAATGTTTTTACCTTGTGAAAAGTTGTTATGATGTCTAAAATGGAAAGGAGAATTACTCATTTGTACGCTTCTGATTTTTCTGGATGTAGAATTATAGCTTATCAGGATTTCTATTCATCTTATAGCAGCATTGCTGTTCGTATCAGATGAGTGTTTATCAGTGTCTGCAGAATTAGAAATAAATGAATTCAGGACTATTACATATAAAACTATCATTAACTGCCAAGAAGGCAAACATGATACCCTCATGACTTAGATGGATTGCTCTGTTGGAACTGCGAAATATTTTGGTTACTCATTTGGAAGATATGAATCTAAACCTCTCTTAGAAGATAGCACCACCTCCAGTTATGTAATTTGTTTCTTTCCACTTCGAAAATCACATTTTTTCACGAAGACATCTTAGCCCTTATAAGTAATATGAAACTATGTTGGAGATAATTACAATCTGAAGTTTATTAATTTGAATATTAAATGTATTTTGATATTTAGACGGATTTTTAATAACCCTAATTCATGTATTGAAAGAACAAAAAAGGGAAATTTATTATTGCTCTTGGAAACAGATGTGCATTTTAAAAGCAGAAACGCAATAGCCTTCTCCGATTGTTCAATCCATTCTTTATTAATTATTATAAATAAACTATTTCCATAAGTATCAGAGATTAACAAATATGAGATTGCGTATGGAGTAAGAACGCTTTATTTCTCATTTCACTGTGACAAAAATTACATAAATATTTGTCATGTTGAAATTAGAAATAAAGCTCTAATCTTCTAAAAAATATTCAGAACATTTAGCTCATTCTTTAGAAGATTATTTAATCATCTTATGGTTTTACCTTACATCCCCGGATGCTGTAATTCTAAAAAAAATGATACACATGGGTGACATAACTTCCAAGTGGAAAATTTGTTTGGTCGAAAAAATTATTCCACAGCTGTGAATGGACAATAGCTTGAAGATAACATGTTTTATAAATGACGTGACTGATCCGCTTCACTACCGATAACTGCCTCTTGAAAGTACTGCACGCTATTCCCAGGGAATGCGTCCCTTAATTTATTGCTGGCAATTTTCACTCGGGATGGTAGATCTAAAGCTTGGAAAAGCCATTGTTGTTTTCATGAAAAGCTCTTTTGAGCGATGCATGGCATGCGGCTATAAGTGCTGTGAATATCCATTTATACCAGCCCTCAATGAAAAGCACCCCGTGATATATTTTCAAAATAATCACTTGGACATCATCTACTTAATTGCTATAGTACACCATTTATCATGCCGATAAATAATAAGATTCTAGTTAAAAACAAACAATAGAACCTGTTCTTTATTTATGAGATTGTATGGAGTCGAGCAAAACTGAGTCATTTTTCATTGGATGGCTTATGTTGCGCTTTTTATGATGATTTATTTGTTTTTTCTAATACGTTAGTTGCTCAATTATACTATGCACACCTGAAAACGGATAGTATGGTTGATCTTCTAAACATTTAAGTTAATAGCATAAATTAATTATAAGGAATTTTTGGGACTGTTTCAAAAAATGATCTCATAATTGGAATAACAAAATATTATCATTTATATACATACAGTTTATGAAGAATTTTTTGTTACATAAAGCAATTTATGACGAAATGAAAAATAATTTACATTTTTAAAAGTACAACATTAAAATCTTATACTTCGATAAAATTTCTATTACTCTAAATGCCTAATTTATTCTGGAAATATTTTGAAACATGAGTATTATTAATTATATAATATAATAAATTTTTTTCAATATTTCCTAAAAAATTTTGATTTTGTGAAGTAATTTATGACGATGCGGAAAGTAAATTAAAATGATTTGAAAATTAATTTAATCCAAATTGTCTTATACTGAAAGAAATCTTATATTCGTAAAAGAGAATACATTGTACGAAATGAGTATTAGTGTATGACAGGAAAGATTTGTATTCTGAATAATATAGAGTGAACATTAAGAGAAATCACTTTATCAATAAAATACTTAGTCAATTCATACTTTAAATTCTCACTAATATATAAAAAAGAAAGTAAATACATTAATTTCAATTTTCCATTTATCGAATTTCGAAAAACACTAAAGAACTAAATATATTTGAACAATGTGACAATACGAGCGATACAAAACTCGAGAATCAATTTGAATATACTTTTGAATTTCAGATAAGCATATTAAATACAGTGACTGAATAAATTCTACAAAATATTTTTGCCGAATGTCAAAAAGTATGTCTAGCTTGAAATAATTCAGATGGGATAATCTCCAATGAAACTATTGTGCATTCTCAAACATAAATTATTAATGAAATGAATTATTCATTCATTCATTTTTGTACCAGCTGTTTATGCACTCTAACTGTATACAATCAATTTGTTTATTCTAAAAAGGGATGAAGTCGCATTTAAACAGAGTATAGTATAGCAATGCTATATAAAGAGCATAGAATATTGAATTATGCGTTTAAGGACCCACAAATCAAAAATATAAACATTTTGTAAGAAAATGAAATGTAAGTAACGGATTTACTTTGTTACGTAATGAAAGGATTGAGAAAAACTAAATGATTTTTAATATTTTAACTCTATAAGCTTTTGTTTCAGTCTTGTTAGATATGGTTTCAAATTTAATGAAGCTATGAATTTCAAATCTCTTTATCAAGTGCAATGGAAATTCAATGAAACAAATGGTACTATATATAGCATTATTTTTAACCAAGAAATAGTGTTTGATTTTTAAAATTAGTGAAAAAATAGTTAATTTATAATGAAATCATGGATTAGGTTTTTCATTATTATATTAACAAACTATATTAATAAAATTTAAATATTTAAAATAACAGAATTATAAATAATGTGATATTTTTTGTCATTGTTCACTGTTTTGTGGCTTATACTTTTGTTCAGTCATATAATACATTATTGACACATTTTTTATTTATATTTATTTAAAGCAAAATTACAGCTTTAATTTATTTTAATATTATTCAGTTTAACTATTTCATTTTCCAAAAAGTTTTAAAATAAAAAAATTACTTTTTGCTCAATGAATTGTTATTCAATTCATTTTAAGAGTGTAATAAGAAAATTCTAGGTTTAATTACAATAATAAAAGATTGACAGAGTTACAAATCAAAAAAATATGTAAATAAATATTATTAATTAAGCAACTTTTTTATAATTACATATACTGCTTGAAAATTGATAACATTTTTATGCTTTCATTGCAAACGAACACTTGAAAAAAATCAGTTAATGGTACAGAGAATATGGTGTTCAGTTGCTGATGTTAAAATAGTAGATGTATGTTAATTTCAAATATCGCTTATAATTGGAGCTAAATAATGTTTTGCATTTTCACAATCATTTATTTAAAAGAAAAATGTCTGGGTGTTACTCAAATATTATGAAATTTTACATGATTTAAATCTGAGTATAATATTAAACTACTTCCAGATCATACCATATACAAAATTTTAATTAAGAGATAGCCTCATGTAATAAAGTTCGATAGTAATTTTATCTCTGTGACGAAAATTTCATTTAATATTGGATATACTGGTTTTAAGAATCCTAACTATTTCTGCCAATCTATTACAGGTTGAATTGAATTTTATTCGTTCTTTTAAACAATCCCATTAATTTATCCTAAGTCATAAATGTGTACATTTAATTTTAGTGATAATACATTTGTTTATCTAATCATATGTATTTTACACACTTAATAATTATAAATCACAATGTATTCGCAGCTGCTCTAGAAAGCAAGCCTAAATTTAAAAACATTTACTTGTTTGTATGTATATTCTCTATCTTTTAGTTTCGTTTCTATATTTTCTTATATATTTTTGAAATATGGATGTTATTTTTAGTGAAAATTTACATTGGTACCAGATTAATATTAGGTAAATTTTTTCTTTGTGAGAATGTATTAATAATTTAATGAAATGTAAATCATCGAATTATTTAATGCTTTTTCTTGAGCATACGATAATCGCTTAAAGAAAGGCTTAGAAAAAATGAAATGTTATATAAATTTATGAAAAAATAATTTTTTTCTCTCTCTTCTTAAATTAACTTTATATAAAATATTTTATTTATACGTTGGTTTTGTTTTAATAGTATATCGGAGAATAATACCTGAATTTAAAATAATATTTTACTAAAAAATAGCAAAAAATGTGATTTAAAGAATAAATTGTACCTATCAAAATATTTAGCAATTTATCAAATTTAACACACACACACACACACATATATATATATATATATATATATATATATATATATATATATATATATATATATATATATATATATATATATATATAATGTTAATTTTCATTCAATATTCAGTTCTTTATTAAAGAGTTAAATTTATAATGGTTTTGACAATCTTAAAAGTTGTAAATTGTGTTTCCCGTAGAAGTGCATTTTGTTCTGCTTTACTGAAAATACACACTTTGATTCTTTTTTGAATAATAAACAATTACTACTCTTCAGAAAAACAAATAATATTCAAATATACTAGTTTATCAACTATTCTCTTGAATATTATGCTAATCTTTAGGACTTCTCTATATTGGCTTTTTATAAGATTAGCAGATAAATTAGAAATTAGTATAAAATATCCGCTTATCCAATTGGTTGTTAGTTGCAACGATTATTTGGCATGCACAAATACTAAGACGTTACAAAGTTACCAATCTAATTAATTAAATTATATATTGTCAAACGTGCAAATACATTCTATGAAATTTTTATTATTCAGCTAAGAGTAAATTGTTGGTGCCAAACAAGCCATATCAATAATACGATACCAACCAGGCGGCGTCAAAATAAAATGGAAAATATGTCCTTTACTCCGTTACCAGCTTAAAAGAAATTATTTAGTTTTACGCTCATGTACTTGCAAGATGTATAAAACTTTTAATTTTGAGAAACTGTACACTCATTCTTACGATTTTCACTCAAAATGTGCGTGCAAAACTCACGGAAAAGAAACGTGTGAGCTTGACAAAACAAATTATCCACTCCAAGTAGAAAATGCTCATTTATTTAAATAAAAGTCTTAGCTTCAGTGAGATGATTCGTCTTACATTACTGAGTTTCATTATCTAAATGAGTGCATGTGCTAAGATAATAAATATTACGACGACGGGGAAAATAACTAAAATCACATATTTTTGCTCTTTACACAAGACTAACAAATAACCGTGTGTTACATCTATGCACTTAAGAGAAGAGAATTAAATATTTTAATTGTATGGAGTAAATCAAATAGGTTTGCAAATACATAATTGTAAGATATATTTAAAACTTTATACAATGTAATAAAACAATAAAGCGAGTTAAAATAGTGTCTCAGGCAAATTGTAGGCTTAATTTCTTTGACCTACTTGCAATATTTCTTCATAATTTATTACATCTGCAATAAAATTAAAAGCAGCCTGAATAAGAAATATGGAGTTGAACAAGTAAAAATATGCATTACCTATAAACCAACGTAAACATAAGTGATTATTGTATTTATTGTCTCAACATTAGCATATTGTTAAGAAAATACGACATTAAATCTATACTGTTCTATTTTCCCACTTAAATCTAATCCCTAAAATATTAGACAGGTTAGAAAAATATTAATTATTAAAAATATCAAAGGACAAAATGAAAAAACAAATTAAATCAAAATTTTGTTTGAATTAGCACTAAAGTGATAAAAAATACATAAAACATTTTTCACACTGTAACTGATCTCATATATATTCTAAAGCAAGTTTTAAAAATTCAATTCAAATGGATTATTTAGCTGCAAATCAAACATTATTTTATTGCATGAAGTGTATTTCTTATTAATTCCATAAAATATGTAATTTTCTCTACTATAGATCAAAGAATTCTGATCGATTTAAATTATGGATTAGCTTATAATCGTTATTACAATATAATACAAGTAAGAGTATCGGAAAATATAGATCACATAATTCATAAGAGAAGCTCACATGTATATACGTTTTGTGCTGGATATATTATTTCTTTATATTGTATCTCACTATTTGATATTATGTAACCTTTCACTTAAGAAAATAGTTAAAGCGTTACAAATATTGATAGCAAAATTCTAGATTTTCTCTATACATTTCCAATAATACGCTTAAATTATTTGATTTTATTTTTAAATGTGTTCTGGTATCCTAGTGGTTAGGGTATTGGCATTCAATCCGGAAGAGTGTGGTTCGATTCCCGATGCCACCAAAGATTCACCGAGTACATGCGATATACGTGCTCGTTAAATCTGTGGAATTGAAAGTCTTGTGGTCGGTCGTTGAGCAGTTCCCATGGGTGCAATGGTCAAAAGAAATTTACTCCCCCTTCACATCAAAGCCAAAAATGATAGAGTAGATCCACTGGTGCTGCCATATATCGGAGGATTTAATGAACAAAAGTCGTCGCACTTTCACCTTTATGGTGATTTGATTAAAACGAAAGAAGATTAAGTTGAATTCGCATAGCCAAGCCATAGTGAGTTTGGCTTGTCCAAGTGCCATCAGTAGAAACAACAAAAAATATGTTATGTAATCTGAATTTACTTACGAAGTCTAAATATCATTTTATTATTAGAAAAGGTTCACATATTGAGATTATTTCACTAAAATTTTTATATTCATATAGATTGGTAATTTCAAGCACGAAATTCAATTAGAAATATTCCATACCAACCAAAAATTCACGAAATAAAACACATACATGATACACGTTCTGTCCATAATTAATCATTAACACAATATTATGTAGTTAAATTTCATAATTTAAGTTTGGTAATAAGTCATAAGTTAAGTTTGCAGGCAGGTCTTTACTAGGACCTACTTTTTCTTAACTCCGTAAAGTACTTTAAATGGACAATTGTATAGCATTTGCAAATATAATTTTTCTTATATTATAGTTAAAATATTGATTTATGAAGAATCTAATTTAATTCTAATTAAATTAATCTCAATGAAATAAAGTATTATAAATATTTTAAGAAATATAGATTACAATTTCTTAAAATTATGCTCCATTAAAAAAATAAATAAATGAAATCAAGTAAAAATTGCCATTAAATATGCATGATATTATTGATTTAAGAAAGCTTTATTCTCGTAAAATTAATTAAATTTCTCATATGATTGTATATTTCACAGTGTCAGCATTTTACACTTAATTAAGCTCTCAACTTCGTAACTATATTTCACATTTTTGTACTATAAATTTAATGAAAATAATTCTTTTATAAATAAAGTTAAAATTTGAGATTATTTTAATGGATACACGCACAAATTTGTGAAAAAATGAATAAATAATTTATCTTTCACCAAATTTACTATTAAACTGGGAATGATGCCATATATGTAAAGCGTGAATCAAAATTAAATATCAACTGACATCATTGATAATTTTACATTATTTCTAGTGTTTCACTAAGAAAAAACTGCATGTAAATTCGAACCATAAAATTAATTGTATTTATTAATAATTTTCGTCATTTTCGACACTTAAAATAATGGTTTTTTATTTCAATAAAAATAAATTTTGTAACCAAAAGATTAGAGCACGAAGAAACATTGCAATAGAATTATATACTCAAAATCATTTTGATTTAAAATAATTGTAGTCCTAAAAATCAATAGCTAGAATTCTAAGTAACAGATCTAAGATGATTATCAAGAAGGATTGATTATCAATATGACAATCTCTGTTGGATTATCAGATTCATAATCGATCAGATTATAATTGAATATCAAATTGATAATTGCACATATTTAAACCGAGAATAATTACGCTCTCCTAATGACTCATTCTCATTATAAAGGCATGCCAAATATTGAAAAAGGTTTTGTTATAGGATTGAAAGGAGCTGGATAAACAAACTAAATACACTACTGGCCATTAAAATTGCTACGGCAGGAAGAAATGCAGATAACAAAATGATATTTATTGGAAAATACATTATACTAGAAATAACAAGTGATTAAATTTTCAAAAAATTTCGTTGTATAGATCCTGAGAAATCAGTACCCAGAACAACCATCTCTGTGGCAGTAATAACAGCAGTTATACGCCTGGGCATTGAGTCAAACAGAGATTGGAATGCATGTACAGGTACAGATGCCCATGCAGCTTCAACACGATGCCACAGTTCATCAACCGTAGTGACTGGCGTTTGGTGACGAGCCAGTCGCTCGGTAACCATTGACCACTCGTTTTCTATTGGTGAAAGATCTGGAGAACGTGCTGGCCAGGGAAACAGCTGAACATGTTCCGTATCAAGGAAGGTCCGTACAATACCAACAACATGCGGTCGGACATTATCCTGCTGAAACGTAGGGTTTCGCCGGGCTCGAGTAAAGGTTAGAGCCACAGGTCGTAACACACCAGAAATGTAACGTACACTGTTCAAAGCACCGTCAATGCGAACAAGAGGTGACCTAGACGTGTATCCAATGGCACTCCATACCATCACGTCAGGTGATGGGCCAGTATGACGATGACGAATGCATGCTTCCAGTGTGCGTTCACCACGATGCCAGCAAACACGGATGTGACCATCATGATGCTGTACACAGAACCTGGATTCATCTGAAAAGATGACGTCTCGCCATTCGTGCGTGCAGGTTCGTCGTTGATCACACCATTGAAGGCTCTCTTGTCTATGAATCAGTGTCAAGGGAAGCCGCAGCTATTGTCTCCGAGCTGAGAGTCCATGCTGCTGCAAACGTCGTTGAACTGTTCGTGTAGACACTTGTTGTCTTCCAAACGACCCTGTTTCTTGACTCACGGCTCGTGACGTGGTTGCACGATCCATTACGGCCATGCGGATAATATGCCTTTCTTCTCGGCTGCTAATAATACGTGGCCATTGAGATCCCGCATGGCGTTCCGTATTACCATCCTGAACCCATCGATTCCATATTCTGCTAACAGTCATTGGATCTCAACCGACGCGAGCAGCAGTACTGCGATAAGATAAACCGCAATCCCGGTATGCTACAATTCGACCTTTATCAAAGTCAGAAACGTGCTGGTACGCATTTCTCCTTCTTACACGAGGCATCACAACAACTTTTCACCAGACAACTACGTTCAAATGCAATTTGTGAATGAGGAATCGGCTGAACAATTTCCTCATTTAAACACAATGTAGTTGTCGCTACTGGCGCCTGCTTTGTGTGAATGCGCTGAAAAACTAATCATTTGCATACCACAGCACCTTATTCCTTTCGTATAAATTTCACGTCTGTAGCATGTCGCCTTCTGGGTGTAGCAATTTTAATGGCCAGTAGTGTAATTGCTCGTCATATGAATCTAAGCGATTTGATATTTAAGTGATGGATCAACAAAGGCAAATTAAGACGTCAAGAGTTGGCTAGTTTTGAAGCGTAGAAAAACCAAATAATTAAAGACGCAGCTGTTATACCGGCACAGGTTTGCCTTTATCGGTTATTATTATGAACTTTTGTATACATACGATGGAAAGGATATTTATTGCTAAATGGTAAGCAATAAAGGTGATATCCTACTTACGTCTCATACCTATATAATTTTAAAATCCAATTAGTTAGAGATATCAATTCAATTAACGGAAATTTAGGGTAGTTTGATATGGGTAAATTTAATTTATAACTTATATCTCTTTTCTTATAGTAGAACAGATGTGTATGATTCTGTTTTAATAATCACACCTCATATACATGCACGCAATTTGGTGTTGATTTTTGAAGTGCCATTGCATTTATGCCTGAAACAAATATCCCATAATTTCTTAATGTGTGACCATTTATTTAATGATCTATTTCATGAGTGACATTTCTTTACTGATCAATTTAATAAGTTGCCATTTCATTAATGAAGAAATGATTGGATACAATTCTAATCTTATTCCTAATTGTGTTTCTACTATTTTTTTGCAAACCAGTCACACTTTTCAACACTGTAATACCTATTACACTCGACAGTTTTTTATGAACCATTTTGAACCTTGACTATGAAATAGTTGAGTCTTTACGTTTCTTGATACCTTTCACTAAAATGATTAATTTTGAGATACTGTGAGAGATTTATCAGAAAGATTTTGAAGCATAGTATTTATGTCTATAGTTGGAAACAACTGATCAGAATTTCAGCAATACAACATGTAAGAAAATTTTCACTGCTCAGTGGTGTGACACCTTGCATCAACTTAAGGTGTGAACCGACAACTTATTTATTCCTTCCTTCCTGACTATAATAAATCCTCTAAAATTTTATCAGCATATTTTTAAAAAATATATTAGTTTTAAAATTGTCGTCAATTCAGTTCATTGTGCAACGATTTGTTTTGTTTTAGTATAAATACAAGTTGTTATGGAATGAATCGTTATTATTTACGATTCATTTCATCAAAAATTTATATATAATTAAAAATTGTTAAACATTTTTTAATACTCTCCTACTAACATTCATGTTTATTTTTTATATGCTTATTTCAAAAATTGAGTTTTAAATGTAATATTACAATTATTATTAAGTACAGTTTCCGAAAGTAAACATATATGAATATATATTGAATCATTTGTATTTTCATTGATTTTTTACAACTGTTTAATTAAATAATTTTAATTATTTATAAAAAAAAATCAAGTTGCTCTCGTGTACTAGCTAAGCTGACAAATTAGGGTACGCTGCTCCACTTTTCCAACTGAACCATATTTGGTATAGGGTCCGACTTCTTCAGTACACACACATGCCATAGGGACTCATTTATATGGCTGGCAACCATTCACACTTCATTCATACGCACAAGGAAAGGACAAAGACAGGATAGAGAGAGAGAAAGTACATTTATGACTGAATCGGGATACGAACCCAGGACCTCTCATCCGTAGTCAGGCACGCTGACCACTAGACAAGTTGGCCGACAAAAAAAAATCAAATAAAATGTTTTAATGTTAGTAACATTTAGTGTTAAGAAAAATATGTCAAAATATTATACGATTACTGTATGATAGTTATCCTAATATAATACCTTTTTATTTACATTTAAATAAAAAAGTGTAAACAATTGATTGCAGCTTAATTCCCCCATAATTAAAGAACTATATATGATTTTTAAATATTACTAGTCCTCATAAATTCCTTGCACTCATTTAACGAATTCACATCCAATATTTTTTAGTCTATTGATCAAAGATTAAACTAAATTTTATTTTCTAATGAGACTTTAATGTTGTCGAATAATTTTATGACCAGTCTCCTCTTACTAAGTTTTGATTTAATGTGTACTAATATTCAAAATTAGTTCCTTCCTTCAAAGATTAAATATTTTTATATTCCAAATGATGGTTAAGTAATCCCTAAAAGCTTTGTCGTTTTTGGAAAAAAATTATTTATTGAGATGCAATAAATTTTATTGAAACCAATTTAAATTTTTAATTTCATCAGTTTATATTTTGGTACAAAATTCTGAGTAAAATTGGAATATATATATATATATATATATTATATTTTACCAAAACTGTGTGAAAAATCCTTTCTCTTTTTAAAATATTTAAATTAGCAAACACGAACTTATCTATCATATTATGTTGGAGAAGATAAGTTCGGTTTTTAATATACTTAGTGACCTTAATGATTATAGTTATTCTTGTTTAAAATAAATAATTTTTTATACATTTCACCTTTGATCGACATAAGAGAAAAAAATTAAAAAACATTTTGTAAATTAATACAAAATAAATAATTGAAATATTTAAAATTGAGTTAATGAAAGAAGCTAATTATATAGATAATACTATTTTAAAAATATTATCCAATGACCTTGTGTAACCATTTTATTTTTATAAATTTTATAAACAAGATTATTTCGTTCTTCAAATTTAAAGGAAAAAAAATCTAGCATTTTAAAATAAACTGCAAGATTATTTTTTTGGAGAAATTAAAAAGAGAACTTCATATTTAATTTTATTAATAAAACATATTATTATTTGGCAATAGATTAATGAAATGTTTGGAATCTAAATTTCTATTTTTCATATAACAAAATTATTAAGAAGTCATAAAATGCAACAAAGCATGCTTTCTTCAAGCATTAAAATTTCTTTTGAATATGAAAATAAAATATTTCTATACATATAATACATATTCTACAATTTAAATATAATTACCAAAGTAAGCTTTTAAATCTTCAAATATAAGATCTAAATAAAATTTACTGATATAAATAATCTCTTCTCCTTGAATTATTTTTACATGTAAAGTTTCATATAGCACAATTTTAATATTTTTTAAAAATTATATCAGTACATATTTTTATAAATTCATAACGAGTGATATGAAAATATTTATGAATATCTTCACACACAAGGGAGGATGTTGCTTTTAATTTTGAAAAGTTTTATTACATGTCGAAAATCTTGATTTCAAATCCAAACAGCTTCTTCGTCTATTATGATACAAAACGCATGCTTCTTTTTTACTTTCTCTCTCTTCTTACCGTTCATCCGATGTGGCTGAAACGGAATGCTTTATTGCAAAATCAATAACGATTACTTAACAACCTATATAACTACTCCAGGAGTCATTTCCGCACAATGCTTTCGGTTTTGTAGTCCAATATTGGACATCGCCCCCAAAAAGAACACATAGTAGGATTCCACCGTCTACTTCCTTCTGATTTTTTTCCCCACTTTTTTGTTGGTTTTACTCATTGTTTCATATTTCTTTCAGCTTTTCGGGTGACCCACAGGGGGTTTTGATCTTAATGAGAAAACCATTGACAAAAGTGGCTTCGACATTCGCGTTAATCTTTTTTCATGAACTGCTACGTAAGTGAGTAACCATGATGCAAGAGAGGGGGAAAGAAAGAGGATAAATCATAAATACTGGCTTCCGAAAAATGAGAGCTTCGTTATTATTTCTATTGGGAAAGGAGTTTATAGAATTCATAAAAATTTGCTCTTATTTAATAATTTTGACACCTATACCTAGAGGCATAACTGTTTTTTATTCAGATAGTAACATGAGATATAATACTTGTTTTTTTTTAAAAATATATATATATATATATATAAATCATAAATTGTGTCGTTGTAAATTAGGGATTTTATAGAAATTTTATGATTGTAAGCTCCTTTGTGTCACTATTTATTTTTATTTCATGAAAAAAATACGTAATTTTATCAAAAAATTAGTTTTTTTATTAAAAATTAAAAATCCTTTATTAAAATTAAAAGAGGAATAAAACACGTTTTTTACATTTATATAAATTACTTTCATAAATGTTATGAATTGTAAACATACTATATTTTTTCTCAAGTATCAATGTAATCTTGTGGCCAATTTTTTCTTAGATAAAATCAAGCTAAATATTTAATTCTCTCTTTATGTAACTTAATGTTATTTTATCTAAAATATTTATTCACATAACAATTTATTATTTACAGAATTTTTAAATAAAAAATTAAAATTCATAAATATGAATATTGAAATAGAACTATACTATCAGAATTCACTATTTAAACCAAATGTTTTCAGCTAAATTTTGTATTTTTTGTCCTGAAATATAGCAGTAGAAATATTCAGGTTTAAACTGTTTCGTGCTGGTAAACAGTATAATTTCAATAAAATTAAATAATGCTGTATTTGCCTGTAAAATAAATCACTTATAATTACTTTTCAAAGATAAATTTGAATAATGAGTTGGTTTATTTGTAACACTACCGTCACATTTTGCTCATGAGATGTTTTATTCAACATCTGAAAACTGAACACTAATACAGATTTTCTATTGATTTCAGAACAAAATTTCTGGCGACATTTTATTTGATTTGTAAAAGGTTTTACATATTTTTACGGAAATTATTAGAGCTTTTGAAGAATTATTTCCTATAAATTCCCTTGGTAATTTGTGAATTCACAACACTGTATTTTCAAGTAATTTCTGAATTAATGTTTTAATTATAGAATAAAATGTGAGTTGAGACAAACTTATAAAATTGAATTTCTTTTTCTATTATGTTGAAAATCCATTTTTAATTAGCAGTTTTTTTTTCTTTTTTTGTAAATATTTTCTCTACATTTATTACTTTATTTGATTTGACAATTCAAAGAAATATTTGCATATTAACGAAACTTCATATGTAAAATTAATAAGAGAATTAAAATAAAACTTTATTAAAGAAAAATTAAAAGAATATGAATTAGTATATATATATATATATATATATATATATATATATATATATATATATATATATATATATATATATATATATATATATATATATATATATATATATATATATATATATATATATATATATATATATATATATATATATATATATATATGTATGTATGTATGTATATATATATACTTATTCAGATTGTATTCGTGATTCGCACATTCCTGGCTTATATATTTCGTAAAAGGAAAAACAATCTTTTTAAAATATACCAAAGTCTTCAGATAATTTGATCAATTGATTTTTATTAGAAAAAATGGCCAAAAATCCACTGCTAAACTATACATACCTCATTCTTTGCAAAATGCTTGTGGAATTGGTACGAAATTCCATCAGTTGTCATATTTAAAATATACACTTTAATGCTTAGTGATGATGTTAGTGTAATGTTCAATGTGTGATGATGATATTAATGTGATGTTTAATACATAATAATGACAATAGTGTGATGTTAAATGCTTAGTAATGATGTTAATTCATGCAGTAGATATTGCTTACATAGATTAGTCTTTACCAATTGCTATCACTTAACGTATGTTTGCATAGCTATAGCTTGGTTTGTTAAAAAATGTTGCTGCTCTTCCGAGAATAACTTGCGAATTTTGTAAATAACCAGTTTTCAAATGTAATCAGAAATCTGCATAAATTATACTTTTATTATTTAATAAGTTATTTTAAAATTGCATTCAAAAAATAAAATTCCCAAAATAAGGTAGGAGGTTTTAAAAACAATATCTTTTTTTTTTTTCATAAATGATTTTTAAGCTGCATTTTTAAGTTTTCATTTATAACAAAATGAAATTATGCAATCAATTTAGTTCGTCATGAACGACTGTAGAATTGTAAATCCCTCCTTCACAGAATGTGCATACTATGAATTTCATTCTGATGTTGCATAATTAAATTAATAAAAATTCTAAAATGTATAAAAGTGGTTATAAATATAAAATATATTTCATAAACTCTGACAAAATAAGAATTCTTTTAAAATATACAATAATTTTCCTAAAGTAAAATAGCTAAAAATTTTATCAAATATTTTGTTTTATAAAAACTACCTCAAGACGTGGTAAATTTCATTTAATAGCATACTTATGGAAATTGCATTTAATTTCAAATTAAATCTGTCGCTGAAGCCAGTGTCATCAGAAATGCAAACAGTATGAATAAATACACTTCTTGTAGCCAATACTTAAAACTTGACTTTTTAAAGAATTTTACCCAAACTTGATATTTATTTTTTCATATTACAATTTAAAACAAAGTACACTTTTTATTTTAAAATTTTAAATTATATATGTGTAATACAGCACAAACTTCATATAAAGTCAATTGTGCTACAAAATGTGGATAAATGCAAATTATTTATATCATGAAAATAAGTTCAAAACTTTCGTAATGAAATTTTAATAACAAAATTTAGAAATTAGGAAAATATTACCATTCAAATCAATACAAGAAGGTATAAAAATATAAATGCGTTGTGTGATTGCGTAATTCGATAAAAAATATTCACGAACTCATGACAAGCAGATAATTCCACCAAGTTACTAATCAATTCATGAGGCATTTTCATTGAATAACTACATTTCATACCATTTTTCCGCTAGAAAATTTCTGATGAATTTTCAATAGAAATTTATGAATAACATGCAAAATAAACATGAATAAAAATAGTAGTAGAAATAAAATATAGAAAAATAGTACTATATGAAAACATTTTATCATTCTTTTACACACATAATTAATTTTGTATTGTCATCTTTAAGAATTTCAATTTCAAGATTGCGAAAAATTTTCTCCTTTCTATTATTTCAAATGTGTGTAAAATACTTTTACTAGTATTTTATGTTTGTAAGTAATTTTTCAATTTAGTAATAATCCAATTTCTTATTCCGGTTTAAAAGTATCAAAATAAAATTGTGTGAAACCTACTTATCAGTACGTATCGTAAAAATATTTCTTATAAGAAGTGAAGTGAAGAAGAACAACTAGGCTAGGCGAGACTGATCGAAAGCGAGGAATGACATTGTATTTGATAAAAGCAAGACGGTTGCTTCTTCCCACATGACTTTTAATCTCATTTTCATATTAATATGATAAGGCAATTAATTGTTAATATTACTTTATTGCATAGTTTTAAATACCATGTGTTGATTAAATGTTAGTTGAGATTATAATAATTATTTTATTAAGTTACTAACTGGTCACACCTCAGTCACAATTGCTTGCATAGCTTATGAAAACAAAGGTTTTTGTTTTGGAAAAAAAAAAAAAAAAAAAAAACATTGCTCTAAATACTTCTCTTGAAATAAATACAACATCACTATCCGGTTAAAGGAATAAATATAATTTTCATTACAAGCAATTTTTCAGCAGATACAACTAGAAATATATGGTTTAGAATTTTTCGACTTTGCAAACTTGTTTTTATATTTTCTTAAATTTTCTTGTGAATAAAATATTGGACATTTACAAACAATATGTTATATTTTTTCTTAAAAAACAAGAGAATTAACTAGTAAATTTAAATGCATGCTATATTTATTTCTTATGGTATATAATTTACTTTTTTTTTGCAAAAACAGTCACAGTTATAATTACACCATCAGCGCGATGTTAATCACAATTTTTAATAAACGATTCAAAAACTAATTTTAAAACTTTGAAATACTGAAAAAATCAAAAATACCAGATTATATAAGCCATAGTATTAAAAAATATATAACTCCATAAAACAGCAAAAAAGCAAAGTATATGAAACAGTTTCAATTTATAAATTCTTTATTTTAATTGATATCTGACATATATTTTTGTGCTCATAAATTATTTATGCAAAATGTTTAGTGTGTGTGTGTGTGAGAATCAAATATACAATCATTTATTTAAAAAAACACTCATTCTTATGACATACATTTTTACAGAAGTAACAATATTTTTTGCAATTGAATTTAAAACGTTAATTATTAAAATAATCATTTTAATCAAAAATCATCTAATTTCATCTAATCAATCAATAATCATTTAAAATAACCAATAATCATTTAATTTTTTAATCATATGATTGATTGATTGATATTTCTTTCTTTCAAATTCATAATTTTTATTAGTTATTAATTTAATAAGAAAAAATTATAAACTAGTTTGGCATTCAAGAACTTTTAAAATAATACTCTAAAATATAAATTATTATTTAAAAAAATGCTTGGTCTTATTTTTTTAGTTCAATCATTCTTAGTATTATCATACATCATCAAATAGATTGTAAAATGAGCATATATTTCTTGCAATATGGAAAGAGTTACTTTATTTATAGACACACATGTTTATTTCAGGGTTGTTATACATTAGTGAAATTGTTAATTTAGTACTAGGTTCAGAGAATTAAACAATGCTTCAGGGAGACGTGGTAATGCAAACATGAGCCAGAGATCCCTGATCTCCATCTAATTTCCCATTCAACTCGGTAATATCCGTCCATCATAATATGCAATAAACTTAGTTTGAAATGATAGGAATTTCCGAGCGGCCGGAATGGGGAACACAAATCTATGGATCCACCTAATTCCCTATAGAGTGCTCTACATTTACTGAAGAATCTTTTCCTCTCAAATCGTTACTTTGCAGCACTAAGAACAAAAAAGAACACTAATACGTTAAAAAAAGAAAGAAGAAAAATTTTCTGAAGTAAAAGAGAGAACAAAAAGTTTATCCGAAATACGCTCGTAATCGATTGTGGAACCATTTCTTTCCTCCCTCACTAGATGGCGCGAATGGCATTTGTGGTGCTCGAAAAAGGTGTCGTATTCTCAGTGTCCACAGAAAGGACTGATACCTTCCATCTGGGTTCCTCTCACTTTATCCGCGAGTTCTCATTTAATGCGGTCGCAGTTTAAGTTGTACTCTTTCAAATACCACCAAGTTGTGGCTTACAGGTTTTAAGAGAAAACGAACGGCGATTGAGTCTCGTGTGTATTTTCCATTTGTGTATTTACTTAAACCTTGGACAAGGAGCCCTTTTTATATTTTTAAAACTTTTGCACATAAGAAAAAAAAGTTTTATTTGGACTAGCTGATGAGCTTCTTCTGAAAAAAAGGTAAGAATTTTAAAAAAGAGAAAGTCAGTATATTATCAGATATTATAAAAGCATGATGATACAAGACTCGTATAAAATTAAAATTTTCTTTTCAGTCTGGAAATGAAAACAAAACTTAATACATTATTGGTATAAAACTAATACAAGTACGTCATTTTTGCGTATGAAGATCTATCATTAACTTATACTTAGATTATAACTTTTTCTCAGGCTGAATAATGAATGAAAATAAAAAACATTCACCTAAAATTAATAAATTAAAATGATCTAGTTAGATGCGTCGTGTAAGAAGTATGGCCATTGTGGACTTATGAAAATTCATAAAACATGTTCTTACAGAAATACTGACGTTATATTATCATGGGAAATAAAAGATAACACGTTAACCATGGCAAGTATATTAAAATATTTTTATATATATTTATGTATACAAAAAATATTTAAACTTATAATTTAGGAATTTACATCGCGCTTAAGATTACAGATACTTTATTGTAATTCGTAGCTTATATTATGTAATAGCTTATACATATGTAATAGCTTATAAACATGTAATGCCTGCAGCAAGAAATAAAACCTAAACAACTAAAATACAGTAAAAATCAGCTAAAAATTTTACAGTTCTTTGAATTCTTGTATTTTTTAATTTACTATATTTCGACCAGTACCCATTCTTATCAAATTCATTTGCTTTTGAATTTTATTTACGATTCAAATGACCGAATCATAAATAATATTTGAACATTTATTTTGATAAGCTTTGTCTCGAAAGAGAAAACACAAACATTTTATAGAAAATAAAAAACTACATTTTAAAATAAATATATGCTTTATTTGTAGTTATCTCCTAATTTAAATTAACATAAAATTGAACTGAATGAAGTTTACAATATATACATGCTAAAAAAAATTTCAGCCTGAAATTCATATATTTTTTATACAGTATAATTTGCTGGAATTCATATGAAATTTTTCTATCTTATCTAACAATGGTTTATTGATATATGATGTGAAGTTCAACAATTCTTCTATTTATACCACCATTGCTAATTCATGTTTAATTACGAAATAGACTTCTTACCTTTTGAGCAGATGATTTGATAACCTCATTTAACCAAACTTAGAAAACTTAATAATTTCCAACTGTTTGTCTGAAAATTTTTGAATTTCAGAAGAAAATATCTTAAAGTTACTTTGTTACACACATAAATTTCTATTAGTGACTTACCGAAGTTACTTTGTTTCCCAAACTATTATGTGGAGTAATGTTTTATTGATTGCAACGAAAAGTTTTGAAAAAGAGGCCTCTGTTGTTTTTAGTATTTGTATGTCTTTTCATTTATATCTTAATTTTTTCATTAATTTCTATTATATATTTAAAGAGCAAAGTAATGGTATTTTGGTATTTTTATTCGATTAATATGTAAGGTTTTAAATTTATATTACTATAAAAATATTAAACAAACAATATAAAAATACATACATATATATATATACATACATATATATATATATATACATACATATATACATATATATATATACATATATATATATACATATATATATATACATATATATATATATACATATATATATATATACATATATATATATATACATATATATACATATATATATACATATATATATATATATATACATATATATATATATATATATATATATATATATATATATATATATATATATATATATATATATATATATATATATATATATATATATATATATATATATATATATATATATATATATACATATATATACATATATATATATATATATATATATATACATATATATACATATATATACATATATATACATATATATATATATACATATATATATATATATATATATATATATATATATATATATATATATATATATATATATATATATATATATATATATATATATATATATATATATATATATATATATATATATATTGTATAGTATTTTAAAAGTGATATTAATTTAAGGAATGCATATTGCCATATTCAAGTATCTAAATAATTTTTGTGATATTGATAGATGTTTCAGATTAGTTATTTTTAGAGACAATAGTTTAAGATTTTGCTTTTGAATATGTACGAATTGCTTATTTCGTCTCCATTTTAAAATCAGATCTATCATATCATTTTAAAAACTAATAATTTTTGTAATCCGGTATTTTGTAAATTATTAAAATTATAACAAAATGTTGTCAACTGTATTACAATAATGAAATTCTGCCAAAATGTTTTAATTTCCTAAAAAGTTCATATTTTTTAATTTAACGATATACTATGAATAATATGATAAAGTTTAGTTCAGTTTAAAGTATTTACGTGATGTTCTTCTCAAAGATTATTTCTTCTTATTTGAAATTCTATTATAAAAATATGTAACCAGAATACATGATTATACGATAATTAATCCATGTTAGCCATTACGTAGTTGAAATAAAAATATTGATAACATTTTTAAGATCACATTATTAAAAAGTTATTACGATTGATATATTTTTATCAATTACAAAATTTTAATATAACCAATGAAAATATACTTACATACATATATATATATGTGTGTGTGTGTGTGTGTGTATTAAGAAAATTAAACTATTTTTTTTTAGAATTCATTATAAATAATTTACATTTTTTTAATGTCATATTTATTGTATTTATACAGAAAAATAAGATTTACATCATAATGAAAGAAATTAATAACCGTAATATTTTTTCTATCTTGTTCATATTTGAAAATTAAATTTAATAGATTTGTTATTTTGATTAATTTTAAAAGATAGTTAGAGGTCTTAACATTAGAAACACTGCCCAGAAAAATTCCTGAAATCTTACTCTGAATCGAAATAAAAAGCTGCGTATGCAAACGTATGAAAGTAAATTTCTTTTTCGACTGTAAGGCATTTATAATGACCTTAATTCTCATATTCTCCTTTCAGTAACATAAATTTAGAAGAGTGACATTAAAAATACCATTGGATGCGAAAAGACAGATTATATTTCAAAATTATAGAGTAATAAAACTGTATTACATCTGCATTTATTCTTTTAAAAAAATAATCCGTTAATAACAATGCTTCAAACTTCCAAAACACATTCCTGAGTTTCAATACTCAGACGTGTGCTGCCATTTATCTCTTCACTGAATCGATAAAAATTGACACCAAACATGCTTGGTAACTAAATCAAGCATGTTTAAGCTGACTATTTAACAGGTACACATGAGTCTCATCCCAGCGCCCTCCGTCAAGAAAAGAGGTTTTTACACTGTACGCCTTTTAAGAATTACTGTGTTACTGAGTATAGTTTATTTTCCATAAATCTATTTGAGAAATAGTGCAAACATGTTTTTCCCTTCCGTATTTTTCCAATTAGTTAAATGTTAAAAAAACACTATAGACTTAAAAGAACTTGCATTTAATAACACTACTGCAAATCACGAATGACATGCAATATAAAAATATCACACGACATAAAATTAAATTCGAAAAAAGTTACCAGTTCAATTAAATATGGTCTTTAATCAATAACATATAAGATTTTCTGAATTTTAACTCTAACAATGAATAAACTAAGAAAAATTAATATATCCAGGGATTATGGATTATATTTTCTGTTTAATGCATTTAATCTCTTTCAAAATAATTTATTAAATTTTTAAATAAGTATATTTTAACGTGATGGATATTACATTCCTGAATTAAAAAATGAAGCATAATCTTTGATTTTTAATTGTAGGCAAAGTTAATGGCATTAAAACTCGAAATGCGTTAAATATTAGCTGAGTTATCAACTGAGGACCAAAATTGATTTAATTAAAATATATTTTTTTGAAAAATTTTTATACTTAATATTTGTCAAATTGCTGGGAACATTTTCATTTATATTTTATTGTATAAGTAATATTTTTCGAAAATTTTGTAGTGTTAAAATATAATGTTTTCTCCTAAATGTTATTTAAGTTATCGTAGTAAAGTAAATATCAAAATCCAAATCATGCTTTTTATTTAATACGCTAAAACAGTTTATGAATGACTTCTCATTAAATAATAAATACATTAAAAATTAGAGCTATGCATTTATACCGTTCTAAGAGAAAATATCTCTAAAGAGTGATATATGATGAGTTGTGTGTGTGATTTATTTATTTTTATACTTACTCTTACTTAAATTTGCCCACATCATTTGTCCTGTAAGAAAAGAAGAATTCTTACTTGAAGTCAAGATTTTTCCTTCGAAAATAAGTTGAAGAATTTTTTGTCTATAAACCAGAAGTCTCTTTCCTAAATAAGTTGATCCGCTAGAAATCCTTTTATATACAAAAAAACTTTGAATTATTAAATGCCAGTTTATATATATATATATATAAAAACACTTCACTTAGAGTTGAAATTGGAGAAAAGACTTTGAGAAATTGAAAGGCATCTTTTCAAGAGATGAAAGACAAAAAACGAGATAGAAAAGATAAAAAAAAACTTTTTTAGATTTATATGTCGATGAATTTCTCTTCACTTTCACTGTAGCAGAAAAGCAGATCATATTTTTAAGCAGAACTAGATCTTATCTAAAAATATGATACCGTGCGGGTTATTTTCTAAAATGTATATATATATATATATATATATATATATATATATATATATATATATATATATATATATATATATATATATATATATATATATATATATATATATATATATATATGAATAAAGCTGAAGATTTACTTTTAACGTTGCATAAATATAAGCGTATATAAAATATTAAATTTACTTAAACTTTTCTTTATATAATAACACATAAATTGCTTTCCTATACTTGGAATAAAAGATGTGTAACTGATAGAATGATAATATAAATGAATTATTTTTTATTTAGCACAACGAATTATCTTTTAATTAACAACGAAATGCTTAGAAATAAATGGACAATTAGCATTAAATAAATGTAATTTTCTTTAGTAATAACTTTTTAATTTAGTAAATATAAAATTTACCTAAATTCCTCATAAAATATACGTATATTGCTACGAATACATTTACTGACATTTGAATGCATGGTGAAAAATGAATTTCAATATCACTCGCTTATATAAAATGGGAAATTAAAAATACTTAACATATTTTGTATTCAAATTCAGCCCTTATGAGATTCAATTGTATGTAATTGATTACATTTTTTTAGCCTCTGCAACAAATAAGTATTTTATATTTCTGATTCTTCAATTATTTTATATTTCTTACTTCAATGGATTTTCTTCACAGGATCCTTGACAAAGTTAGTTCTTAAGACTAGATATTTTTAATTTGAATAAATGGACTTTTAAAGGTTTGAATTTTATTTTCTAAAGCTAAGTATTCCAGTTTCTTAAGTGATATACAACTATTCACTTTTCACTTTGTGATTTAATTTTAAAATTTTTAAATAAACCTTTATGATATATAAGACATTTTTATGTAATAACAAAAATCATGAATTTCACTATAAAATAATTTTTTGAAGGAGCAACTAATAAAATAATTTGATGTATTTCTTCATTCCACAACGAAATGTTTGAAAGAAACCTATTTATTTGGATACATTTGTGGTATAAAATGATATTAGTATTTTTTAAGCCGATTGAAAGGCATTATATTAGTGATATCAAGATTACTCATAAAAGAATTTAAATGCATTAAACTTTTCAACTTTAAATGAAATCTTATTTTATATGTATATATATATATATATATATAATTTCAAATAGTTTTTGTGCTATAATTTATGAACAAGAAAATATCCTTAATAAAGAAACATATTAATTACTTTTATTTTATGTCAATTTATATCAATTTATTTATTTAAATTGGTCATAATTTATTAATAAAATATATTAATTACTTATGAACTATTTCAACCTGATTTTTTTGATCAATACAATGTTTATGAATGAGAAATAAATAAAAATCTGGAATTATGAACAATTTAAATTTACTTATTAATTTAAATTTTTCATAATTAATTAATGTCAATTTGTCTTTGTGATATAAGTAATGCACAAGAAAATCTTAGTTAATAAAACTTATTAATTACTTTTATTTTATGAACTTATGAACAATTTCAATTAACTAATTAATTTATAATGTGTTCATAAGTACTTAATAAAAAATATTAATAAAACTTTTTAATTACTTATGAACAATTTAAATCTTATTTTTTTGATCAATACGAAATTTATGAGGGAGGAATAACAGTAATTAAATATCATAAGCGTTCCTTAAAAATCATATCATAAAGTATTTTTAGTGTAGCAACTAAAATTTCACACAAGTCTTCCTAATAACATGCTAAATAAACAATACAAAATCCATTTGATGAAACTTCAAGCATTGTTCTAAGCACTGCAAGGACGGCGCTCTGTACATACTTAAATGCAATTTGCCAATTGTTGTATTTTACTCTTACAGCGTACAGCTCACTGCGACGTTAACTCAGTTCAAGTGACTATTATACAGTGTTATAAATCTCGTACCCAGACGAAACTCATTAACTGAAAGTAACATTTGGTTTCGACAATCGATCTGTATGTCCAAACATATATAAATGCTTACATAACTGTTTATCAAAGGTCGCAAAGCAAATTGTCCCCATCCATGCTCAAAGAGGAAGCTGTATAGCTCTAATTTTGATTCATTTATAAGAGACAAATGTCACTACCACGTTCTGCTTGATTTATGTAATATTCTCGGAATGTTTTCGCTAACTCCTCTTTCTACTTCAATAGGTAATAGCGTTGCTTCATCGAAGAGAAACTGCTTCTTAATCATCGAGAGTGAAGCTTTGATCTCGGCACCATTATGGAAATCCAGAAAGATTTGAATTTAATATTAAAATATTTCATGCAATAATTAATTTACACAATGTGGGTTTCTCATATTCAAGCTAATATTAATTAGTATTAAATGTAAGTAACCCAATTGCAATCGTGATTTATTGCGATATAAAAGACATTCACAGCAGCTTTGGCATATATGAAATTTACATCAAAAATATACTCTTACATTTTAATTAAATTGTAAAATAGTATTTATATGACTCATATATTTTAAATAAAATTTAGTGCTTTCTTTTGTGTTTGTACTATTTACAATAATTTATAACAGTCGTTTTGAGTAAAATAATCACAAGAACCTCAATTGTTTCTTAATACTTTATTAAATAAAAAAAAATATTTCCGTGTAAAAAATTACATTAATTGCAAATGCTTTTTAAGTTTTGATGGATGTAATTGATTGATGTCTAAAAAATATGGCTCTCAAAGAAATTCTTAAAAATTAAAAGCAAATACTTGCAGACTTCTTGCTATTATCCTTTCCACTTTTCTTCAATTATTCATAAATATTTCCTTTTTAACCTTGTTTTTTTATTTTATTAATTGTTACATAAATTAAAGATCTATATTTTGTATTTTATATATTGATGAGTACATCTTATTAATAACTACGTACTTAATTATCTCTCTCTCTCTGTTAAGCATACATTAATAAACAATGTAAGGTTAGATATTCATTCCTTAGTTTCGTGTAAAAGACGTGAAAAAGGTTGCACTTTTGTATTAAACATTTGAAAATGTATTTTATGCTAAGTGACGGTAGAACTTTAAATATTAATATGAAGCAAAAAATGTCTGTATACAAATATGATGATTATTTTATGTGTGGATATGAATAAATCTGTCTCTCCTATTTATTATTAAAAGATATAAACTTGAATGATCTTTATAATACCATCACATTTTTAAATAATATTTTTTTTCGTCTTTCAAATATATTTTTAAAATCGGGATGCATTAAAATTTATATTTATACAGCCAAAATCTTTAACTCTTCAAAACATAACCTTTATTAAATAAAAAAAAATATGCAGAGGGCTATTTTCATTATTCTGATAATTTTTCAACTCTGTGTATGCATGAACCATAAATAAGATATTGGAACAAAAAGTTGAAAGAAAAATATGCCCCTTTTTATATTTTACTTTTTATTTTCTTGCGTCATAATTCATTCTATACGATATGATATGGATTAAATAAAAATCTTTAAAAATCAACTGATTTACTTATACATTTAGCATTACTTAGAAGACAACCTCATAGCAAAATGATGTTTTAAAGCATCGCAACGTCCACTGAGCCGAATTTTAACAGGTAATGGGTTAATTACTCATATAAATATGAAAAAAAACAATAAGCTCTCGATCACTTTTCCTTGAGAATATTCAAAACAAAGAAATAGAACATGAGTGACATCATATCCCCTGGTTCAATGTCTGGAATCGAGGTACTTCAAAGAGTCCAATTCTACCATTAAGTCACTATGAATTAGTACCGCTTCGTATCTTCAGTACAACTACAAAAATTAGCGAAAGTTGAATTGCCCAACACTGGCAAGGATAAGACAGTTAAATATCCATTGCCTCTTGCTGTTCAGATGGTTTGGTTTCACTCGACTGTCAATTTTTTCACTCGATGATTAATTAGACCGGGACCTACGGTTTAAAGTGGATTCAGAACCACTACAAACATCCAAGCCCAAAATGGGTTTCAAACCCGAAAACTCTTGTTTTCAATAAGGACTTTATATATAGAGAGAGTGTCATACCCACGAATTGTGAGAGAAATTCAAAACATCCATTTCCACAGACGTGTTCATAGAAAATAGATGCTCAACAACCATCTTTTTTTTTCAACCATGACTGCAATCGCTACAGCTGTGACTAAAATCTAAAAAAAATGTTTTCCAGAAGAGTCTTTATAGATAGTGTCCCATAGTCAGATAACACCAGCGAAAAAAACAGAATACTTTCAAGAACCCACTACAACTGGCGTTATTGCAGATGGCAGTATGATAACAGCTATTTTCCGTTATTCAACAACAATTTTAAACAAACTTGAAATCTATCGCTTAGAATAGTACGGTCTTAATTCTAAGATATGGCAAAGTCTCTCTGATATCTAAATGCCATTTCTTTTAAAAGATAAATGAATTCTTTTACGTAATTAAACACGTGACTGTATAAAATTAAGAAGTATTCTTCGTAGCCACAACATGAGAGTAAATCATTTTCAGTCACTAAAATTTCACTTATAAATCCATAAAAATTCTAACAATCTGAAGGATAGGGTTAGACTTTCCAAATATTTATAACAAATTTCATTACCAAGTATTTCAAAATGGTAACAAAAATTAATTTTAAATTAGAAAATTTGCAATAATGTTAGTTAAAATATTCATTTATGTTAAAGTGTTTATATTTAAAGAACTAAATATACATGTGAATGTATTTTATTAATTAATTTATAGTTTTATTTATAAAATTAATTAATGTATTGTAATGGAGGTACATAACTTCAAAATATTTAATTAATATGAACACATGTTTAGGTTTTTCTAATCAAATTATTTAAATATTTTTTAACAATATGCTTAGAATACAAAATTATATTTTTTTCTTTTTAATATATGATACATAATTCTGAAGACAATGCTTTCCACTTAAGTTTATGATAAAGTAATGATAAGGTATTATTAATCATTCATTTTATTATATATAAGATAAGTAATTATTTATTTTAAGTAATGTATGCACATTTAATTATAAATTAACATACTAAATAATCTATGATAGTTTTTGCTGCTTTTTAAGTTTTATAATATATTCTAAATAACAGATCTAAAATAAAGTCTCAATGTTATCAATATTTTATTGTATATTGTATACTGGTTTGATTACCAAAATTATTCCGTTTAAAAATTAAATTATTTCATTACTACAAGTATAATTTAGTATTATAATGGTAATTTTATGTTCCCATAAAAAAATTTATATATATATATATTTATATATATATATATATATATATAATGTTCTATTTAAATAAAGATATTATTAATAGAAATATGTATATTAAGGAATGTTTTAAATTAAATTACTTTTCTCATTTGATATACTTTGGAACAACTATTTTTAGATTTTAAAATAAAAAAAGTAACAAATCATGTTTCAAGATTCCTGAAATTTGCAAATTGGAAAATAACTAAACGATTATTGTTTCAAAAATGATTGCATTTGCCAATTTAGATTGCAATATTTTGCGGCTTGCTTTTAAAAAGATGAAAAGAATATGAAATGGGAATTTTATCTCCGTTGCGCGGTCAATTCGTTACCATGACAACGTTATGGAAACCACGTGATCTCAACAAAGTCATTAAGTTCGCAGAGAGAGAAGAATGACTCTCCTAGTTAAATTCCACTGCTTATGTGTTCCATAGAAAAACGTATTTCCAAATCCCAAAGATTGCCTAACAATAAATTTTCACACTCCCGTTAGCTTGCTTTTGTGATGGCTTATGCTGAGTTGAAATACTTATCTGTATTCTTTGTACTTTTCTTTAAATTTTGAAGATAAGATTTTTTTTTGCTTGAAGAATATTAAGATTATTTCTTTTTATTACCAGATAAAGGAATAATAATGATTATTATAATTACTTTCATTTGGTTTTTAAAATTAGAAAATATTGATTTTTGCTATTTGAATTAAAACAACTCTACTCTATCGCAAAATATTTAAATAACTTTATCTGTTTTTAACACTAGATAATTATATCATTTAAGTTATGATGAGGCATATGTGTGCTTGTATATAATTATATTACAAAACCAAACAATAATATTAAATGATATTTTAAACTGCAGTTCATAAAAATCAGAAATTCATTTTTGAGAATTCAGATATAAAATGACAAAACTAATCAGAATATATTTTAAATCATTTTTAAGAATAAAATATTTTTTAATTTGATAATCAAAGGACATGTTTAAAAAATAAAATTTACAATCATTAGAAAGTAATTATTAATCAAAACATTACGGACATTTGTTATAAATGATGAAGGAAAATACTATGCATAACATTAAATATTTCTTTTTATATAATTTTTATACCTATATTTCAATTCAATAAATAAATTTAAAATTATGTACTTTTTAACAACAACATTAAGTATTTCTTTTTATATAACTTTCATACTAGTATTTTAATTCGATAAATTAATTAAAAATTTAAGAAATAGTTGAAGAAGTATTTTTCAAGTAAAAATCATTAATAGAAATATAAGTTTTAGAATTATTATTTGGATTACATGTGATTTAAAAAAGTAATTTTTAATAATTAACAATAAATAACATCCAGAAATATTTACATAGATAAGCAATTTATTTAAAGGCCTTACTTTGCAAATTATGTTTAAGATAAAAATATTTTTGATTAAAAAAGAGCTTTAAATATTCTTCCACTGTTATATTTTTGTACTTCCGTGAGCAATTTAAAAAATATTCATTCAATTTATTACGGGTTTCTAAAAGAAAGTGTTATAAATTTATGGATTCCTTATCCACAAGGGCCACCGTATAAACATTTATAAACCTTCTAGAAGAAAATAACAACATGCATTCTCAAGAGACTGAATAATCAGGAAAGAGAATAATAATGAAGATAGCAAGTGTTATTTTCCCAGGAAGATAAGTTCATGTTTTCTATAAAGGATTAAATAAAATACTATCTAAGGAAATACATCAGCAGTTTTAAATACATCTATTGGTTGCAAAAGCTTTTCTGCTTTCAATACTGTTTCTAATACTCAAAGATCTATCTTAAAAAAGCTTTAGATAAGAATTCATTAGATAAAATATTATTTAATGAATTATTATCTAAAACATATATATCCTTGAAATGATTCATATTTCCTTGAAATGATTTCGGAAATTAATATATTTCTTGCACAGTGTGTACTTCATTTCAATAAAATACGTTATAACGCATACTATACAAATCAACGGATAATATGTCATATGTTAATTATAACCACTAAATAAAAGTTTAAAAATTTCACATTTAACCCAAATTACAGCAGAACTTCAGGCAATATCTATCTATCTATCTATCTATCTATATCTATATATATATAGCGCAATAATTTCTTAAAACATACTCTATGATAGTAGATTGTTCTTACATATTTTTACACATAGAGCTTATTCTTACATATTGATAAGTTATTGGCTATCACAATTTTATGCATTTTACAAATGTAAATTAAGAATACATATTCAAGACAGGAATTTTTGTACACTTTGTCAAAAAAGTAGACAAACACAAAACTACACTTTGACTTCATGAAAAAAAAACACTTATTCAACAAATCTTTTCCGAAAAAATTGTCAGTATATTTATACATATATAATTATATAAAAATCGAATAAAATACATTGCAAATTAGATGACTTTGTATTAATTATCATAACATTATATTAACAAATACAAAATGTTGTAGGCAAATTGTCAAAAATGTAGACGAATATTCATAAAAAAGGTGTGAAGTTTAAAGTTTTAATAAGAGGTTTCCTTACCACCTGCTTTTATTAGTTCAAACAAGCGGTTTGGCGTTGAATCATAAAGTTTTTGAATGTTCTTTTTGCAATCAACATTCCATACTGAATCGAGAGATACTTGGAGCTTCTTGACATTTTCATATTACCTGCCTTGCCCATAAACACGTTCAACTAACACAGCCCAAACATTTTCGACAATATTGAGGTCTGGACTTTTAGCTGACCAAGGCAAAACTTGAACGTTATTGTCATCGAACCATTTTCTTAACTCCTTGAGCGGTATGAATGAAAGTTCCGTCTTGCTGATATAACCAGCTTTCTCCTCTCCAATCGGATCCCTATGGTAGAAGTTCTTTTTCCAAGTGTATGTGTGCTGTATATAATCTTTGTGATTTTGTCTACCTTTCATAAAAACTAAACTTGATCTACCACCGAAACTAACAGCAAGCCATACCATCAAACATCCTCCTCCTTTTTGGCGTGTAGAGTAGTATTGTTCTTTTTGTTTTAGACAGTGTCAATAATATTGAATGCCATCTGGCCCATCTAAATTGAACTTTTTCTCATCATAGAAAATAACAGATGCCCATTCATTGATCCACGCCATGTATTTTTTACTCCACTCCAGTCAATCAGCAATATGTTTTTTAGTCCTCCTTGGATGATGTTTTCGTTTCTTAAATATAAACTGTTTACTTTTTTGCATATAATTAAACGTTGTCTGTCTTGTTATACGGTTAAGTCCAGATTCACACTGTGCTGTAGTGTATATACCAAATAAGTTTTCCCCTCTCTTTTTAACCTTCCGGAGAACATTTAGTTGCTCTTTTGGCGTCTTTCAGTTTTTTCTTCTTTTTCCATGAGCACATCAGGATTCTTCAGAAATTCTGCAATAGAACTTTTACCATTTCTTAAGAGATATGCAATCTCTCTAATAGTTTTTCCATCGTTTCTGTAGACTATGGTTTGACCTATTTAGAATACTGTTGAAGGAATTTCTCTATGCATGACAGTCAACTTCAAACAACAATCAAAACAAAATTTTGAAAAATTTGAAATAATTAAATTTTACGTTAGAATGTAGGTAATTTAACTTATCAAAATAAACAAATTATAAAAATTTGGAAAAAAAAAACTTTAATGAAAGCAAAAGAAAAGCACTTTAAACAGTTTGTCCGTCTACTTTTTGTCAATGTAAGGTTTTATATATATTTATTTAATTTTAAAAAATAAAATGGTGGTAATAATACTTTTACCTTACCAGAGATTTCTTTCAATGATAAGACTAAAATTTATAATTTGAAACAGCAATATTCAAAACAAAGAGTTAAGCATTTAATTTTTTTAGTCTCTGTCGACTTTTTTGACAAAGTATCTATCCAATAAGTTTTCGTTAAGATTATTAAAATCCTTAAAGTTATCAAAACTGCAGCATTATTTTTTTACATTTATGAATTTTTCTAAGAACTTTTGAGAGACAATGTTACTCGTATCCACTTAAATGTTTATTTGGTAAAATTATTATATTTTATCTCAAAGTGTAATATCAATAAGTTGCTAATGAATTATTATAGTTATATTCAAGTCTAAATCAATATGATATTATAAAGCATATTTTAAGAAATATATATCATAAATGCATTTTGAGTAATCAATTACGATTAACAATGTTCGATTTGCATTAAAACTCTTTCTCAAATTTCCCGTAGAATTAACGGTTTTATATTAACGTGTTAATAATATTTTATATTCATTATTTACTTTTAATAATAAGAGAGAGAAATATTTGTAGATTAGACTTAATTATCTTCTATCCTTCTTCGTTAAGTATTTAAATAAAATTTATCACCAATTTCATATATCAAAAATGAATAAAGCCCAATAATTTATAATATTTAGCCTTAATATTTCTTTATTACAGTTTTTCCTAAATAATTTGAATTATGGTTATGTGTGTGTTTATTGTATCTAAATATTGATGCCTTTAAAAATGAAATATATAAAATTTATAATTTATGACAAAATTTGCTTATTATGCAAAATGAGCAAATATTACCTAATACAGGTGAAATATATTTATTAAAAATAAGATGCAAATCAAAGTTATAATTACTAAAATAGCTAATTTTCGGATAAAATAGGTATTTTGAGCCTTCGGAGTGACATTTCACATCTATTTATTTGTATTTAATATGTAAGCATTTTTTCTACATTGTAGAAATTATCTATAGAAATCTAACAAGTGTTAACGCAGTATATATAGAAAAAGTAATTTAAAAAGCCCTCAAATACTTTTCTAGACAAATCTTCTCATGAAAGAAAGAATCCAATGTTAAAGATTAGAAAAATTAGGAAAACCCATTTTTGCCTCAAGTTTATATGAGGGTCTGAAAAATTTAAATGTTGATGAAGAAAATGTTTGTATCTAATGGGGAGGAACAAACTGTATGGGATATATGTTTGCTAAATTTCACCCAACTTGGTAAAAATATATTACTTTTTACTATCATAGTAAAAATATTAACTGCTTTATGTGAAAGCAACTTTAAAGATGCCGTATTCATTTCAAGGAATAAGGAAGCAAGTGCCGCATCCTATATGTAGCAAGATTTTTTATTTTAATTAATTTATTTTTTTTTGAAATTTCAATTGTTATATGAAGAATATCATAATTCAAGAAATATAAATTCTTTTGTTATTTCCAATGGCACACATAAAAAGACAATTACAACAAAAATACAAATAACAAGAAAAATGAAAAATAGAACAGCTGTAACAATAGTCTATGTATATAAAAGGCCCCTGGCCTCCCAGTAGCGGTCCCCATTTGAGCGTTTCGATAACGCCTTACAATGGAGTAGATGGTCACGATTCATGTCCCGTCCCAGATTACAGAGGTTGCAGATAGGACTTGAAACTATGCGAAAACGGTACAAGTGTTTAAGAAGGCAGTCATGACCGGTGGCGAGCCTAAACTCATATGTTGGTCATTTTTATAAAAATATAAATTCTAGATTTCAACATTTTATTCAATCAAATATTTCAGCTTCAAGTTTCATACTTAACTCATGGAAATTCAAAATAAAATCTCACAAACAGTTGAAAATCCCCTTTAAACACACAAATACAGTGAAAGCACTGTTGCTTATTTAATTAAAGAAAATTAAAATTATACCTCATGCAAATCCTTATAAATAGTTTTAATATTATATCATAGAACTCTAGGTTATCTTTATTGAAAACCATTTAAAAGAAATATTAAAATATTACAATGCAACAGGAACTTCATCTTAGGATTAACAAAATTTCATATTAGTCCTTGGACAACAAACTATCATGAAATTATGAGATCCTGATATTTAGAGAAACTTTTGCATTCTGTTAACCATAAAAATAGTTTTAAGTATAGTTTAATAAAAAAAGAAGCAAATCGAAAAGCAATATAATGCGTTGGGCATTAACAAAACCTTCAAATGTAGTTAAACTTTTAAACCTGGGTATCAAAAATTGTCAAATTTATTTTTATGTCAAAATTTGCAAAGGATATTGGTCAATTTTTCATCACTTTCACATGTCATTAAATTTTAATGGAATATAAGTTTTGATTGAATAATTTGAGTAAGTAATTAATTTAAGTTAATGATATTATTTATTAATTTAAGTTATTGTTATTTAAGTTAATTTATGATTATTAATAAAGATTAATACATTAATTAATAGGTATAATTGACCAATAGTATTGTCTTCGACTGTTTCAGGGACATTTAGGTTTTTTGCACGTACTCCATGGACACAAAGTCATCATCATCATTACATTATTTTCTTCAAGTTTTCGAATTATTATTTTATAAATATAATATTATAATCTATATTATTGCAATTCGCACCCCACATATTTCATGATACTAAAATCATAGAATCACACACACACACCTATATATATACAAAATTTATGTATACATATATGTATATAAATTTTGATATAAACTTTCCTTGGCAATCTTGCACATAACTGTCCTGACATTCTTCATGCATAATGCATAATTCATGAAATTTATCTCAATATATATACAGTTTTGAGTGTTTCTTCTATTCAAATATGGCATGTTTTAGAATCGTAAACAACATCGCGACATTTTAAATTAAGAATTTTATCCGCAACAGAAACGAAAATAACTTCATATATAACTACACATGCTAAATAGATTTTGTAAACTTACATTATATATCTATAGAATTCTAGTTAAATGACTAACTTTCATTAATAAGAGTAATTTGAAAATACTTTAAACAAAAGTCGTCATATTTGGTTGCTAACAATAATTTTACGTAAAGTAACGCAGTATCGCAACAATTAAATTTTAAGTACTCAAAAAACAAGACATCCAAAAATTCTAATTTCCTAATTTTTGAAAAAACCTTCATTTTTACACTTAGTAATATTTTTAGTGGCATAACTTAAAAAATAGATCGTAAGCAGTTTTCTCTTTATGGCATAAAATTATATATCTTTGTAAGCACAGCTATGGATATCTTACCTTGGAAAATAGTCAGGTGTTTGAAACTTAAATAATCGATTGAATCGATTGAAATCGATTGAAAGAAAGTTTTAATCATTTTAACATTCAAAATGTTTGTTTGTTTGTTTGTCGCTCAACGGTCATTTTTTGCATACGAGGGCTAAACAAACCGGGATCTACGGATTAAAGTGGATTCTGAACCACTACAAACATCCATACCCAAGGTGGGATTCGAACCCACGAACTATTGAACCGAAGGCAAGAGCGCTAACCATAACATTCAAAAAGGTTAATATCTAAAGTAAAGAGTGAGTTCACTAATGAATATATGGTAATGTGTCTTTTACATATATTATATCTATGAAATGTTAGGCATACATATAAAAAAAGTTATCATAAATTCTTCATATATGCTGATGGGTTATATTTGTTTCAAAAAGACACAAATCTTATATTATAATAAATATTTATCAATATGAATAATCCATAAGTTTAACGGCGACGTTGAAATTAGGCCATTTCAATAGCTCGGATTTTATTTTAATTGTGTGTGTGTGATAAATTATTTTTTAATTACAAGTTAAAGCAGTGGGGGTCTGATAGAAAAATGTATCATTCTCAATACGGAGAAATAGAGGGTTCTATACCCTATCCCATTAAATATCAACTTTCTAAAAGAGTCGATACATATTAAAATATACATAGGTACGATATTCCTCCGTTGGCGTGACATGTCGTGGAGAAGTCAGTGCCAGCTCAAGTATCAAGCTCGTCACTAGAATATGAATGAAAATAAAAAGGTGACTAGTGTGAACAGTGACTTTGGTCACCATCAATAGGAGGCCTGAAATGTTTTGAATAATCTGATCTAACTTAATAACAAAGAGGAAATTACTATAAAATTAAAGAAATGTTTACGGAAAAAACGTATAATTTATTTTAATATTATTTTCTGCTCCGATCGATGGCGGAGTGCTTATTGTTAGCAACTCTAATTTTGAAGCTGTAGGTCTCGGGTTCAAATCCTGGCTCGAGCATAGATGTTCCTTTCTCTCTCTGAATATGTTTCTCTATACTTTCGTCTTCAGGTAAAAGATGGCACATCCACTAGATGTCTCATTGTATAAGTTCTGTCTTTCTGCTGGTGTGTCGTGTATCTGAAGAAGAGAGTGCTAGCTCAGGTGTTACCCCGGCGCTTGACCGTGGTTCAAAATTATGAGGCACTAAGTGATGGACGAGTATTCCAAATCCGTTAACCTAAAGGTACACAGTTACCTGGACGTGCCTTCACCGCTATGTATATGTGTATAAAATGACGTCATCTTCACCTTTGTATCGCTGAATAGATTTATCCTAAGATTAACCGGGCATTTGAAAAAATATATATATTATTTTCTGCATAGATTTTGGAAAATATATCTTAAGGTAGCTTCAAAATTAATTATCGAAACTCTCAGCTAACAATAAGACAATAAAAATTAAACGCATAAAAGTGAAGAATGTAACAAAAGATAAAATACTAATATTTCCGATAAAGAAATGGGTGAAAATTTTCTTCCAAAATTAAATCGTGAATGTAACGAACGTTTGTTTGTTGCAACAAGATCCAAAGCAATATCAAACCTTTCAATAGAAATGCAACCTATTGTTTCGAAATGAGATTTTCGAGTCATTTGCGGAACGAAACGCTTCTCCGCAAATCAAAACAATTCTATTTTGCAATACAGATGTAAAACACGAACTGAGAATTAAATTGAGCGCAGATGCCTCTTCCGATAAACAAAGGGAAAAACAAACCTAATGAATAAATACGTTAAATAAAACCGCACTAAGAAGGACCAATCGAATCATTCACAGAATCTAATCCATTAGGTGGAAAACACTTGTTTTTTTTTTTCTTTTTTTTTTTTTTCTTTTTTCGTGTTACCACATTCCGCGAATGTAATATGTTTTTAATGTTTTTTACCCGAAATAAAGAAACTGGTAGTTTTTTGAGATATCGCCTGATTTTAAGTGAATTTTCCTACCCAAGATGGAAGTATATATACAGTTGAAAACCGGCCATCTTTATACACTGCATATATATGCATGTAATGCATAATGCAAACTGCATAATGCAAAACGAGGAGTGTTTTTATGTTTTTCATATTCTTGGGAAGGTTTATAGAGATGCAGAATGAGAAACATCCTATTCGTGTGGAGGTTGGAGTTTCCTATATTTTTCTTTTTCTTTTTGTGTTTCGCTGGTCTCTGGTAAGCATTTTATACTGTAAGATTAGTTTAGTTTTATCATATGTTAGTAGTATGATTATGCAAATATTGCTTTTGCGTGCTGAATATTAACACGCGAATAGCAAAAATATGAAGCTGCGTTATGGCAACTATTTGTCTTTTTACTCTATTATTATTCTCGGATCATTTTTATAACACGTTATACATACATCCCACCAAAATATTCAGAAAATTCAAAACTGAAGTGAATATTATGCACTTACACCCTCAAGTTTTATGTGTTTTAAACTTGACAAGAACAGAAAGTATAAACTTGATATCGAATTTCACATATCCGAAATTTGTTTTTTAATATTAAGTTTTATAAATTTTTATATTCAGCAGTAGTAAGCGGAATACGTCCTGAAAAGCGTTCAGCTGTTATTTTCTTTTAATTAACTTAACAGAACATATTAGAATAATACTTTCACTTCGTTTTTTAAAATATTTAGTAAACTTAACAGCGTATATAGACGCTGATAAATTTTATAATGAAAATCATTTATTGAGCCTTAGCGTATCATATAGTTTTCATTATTTTTTATGTTAATATATTGTTTTTTAGTTTTTAATAAGCTTTTTCAGTGTTAACATGTTGTGCTGAAACCAATATTATATTCTATCTATTTAGTGTCATCATAATGCACAATTCATAAAAATCAAAATTATATATAATCGTCAATAAATTATGATCATAATTTCTTACGAAGGTAGTGCATTGTGAACTTCTAACACATTCACATATCTTCTAAATTTTAAAATATTCATAAATGATCCGTGTTCTGTTTTATAATTATGTTAACAGCATTTATTTCGTAATGCTTTCCGTCATATTTAGTTTGTACAGCTCAGAAGAGGCAATATGCTATGTGAGTGTTTTAAGCAAAACGAATCCAAAGTAAAATACTTTATGCCTTTATTTTTAGGGTACAGATCAAATAATAAACTTCTTTACTTTGTTATATATAAAGTGATCATTTTATTACATATAAAAGGAATTGTTCCAATAATGATCGAGTACACGTTTTCATCTTTGATAAAAATAAAGCAATGTATTCTTAAAATATTCAAAGTCTAGATATTTTTTATAAATAGTATGTAAAATTCTTTATAAAATAATAACAATTAGAAAAATCATGGCTTTTTTCAATTTCTTACTTTACGTTTCAAATTCCTACGTTTCATAACAAAATTGAAATATTTTTCGTAAATTATTCACCAAATTTTTATGAAAATCTCTATTGCAAGTTAAAAAAAAACTATATTATCTATAAAAACACGAAATTATTTTCCTTCTTCTTTTTACAGGGAAATTAATAATATTATCATGCACACTTTTTTTGTTACATATGATGCGCATTTTGATTTCTAAAATTTTTTTAAAAATATATACACATGAAATTGTTGATTAAATAATATTTTATAAACTTACAAATTAATTTCACTTTTATAATAAATAATTTATTTAAACATACATTTTAAAGAGTAAAAAGAATGCATTGGTACTTTAAATATTTAATTATTTTTGATTATAGTCCAATCTGTAAATTTTATGTCAAAATGTTGGATCACACACATGATGATATATAACATGATAACACACACATGATGATATATATATAGAGAGCATCTGCTCTAGTAGTTAAGGAGAAAAATTAAACGACTAGTACAGAATATTTAAAGTTGTATATTTTTATAGTGATATATCTCATCAGTCGGGATGATTCGTGGCACGGAATAGAAAATTAGACATAAACTGAAGAACATTTTAAAATTATAACATCATTGCAAAAAGATATTTGTGTAGAAGATATTGCAAAAAGTAAAGATGTGATAATCTTTGCAAAAAAATCTTCATAATTGTGATCAAGAGTGGAATCAAAAATGAAAAAGCTCTTATTGTTTATAATCTTCCAGAGATGACACTGCTAGATCTAATCAACCATTATTTGACAAATCTGAAGCAAAATACGTTTTTGTTAGAATATTATACTAACATAAGAAAGATATAATTACTAGTGATGCATCACAATTATTTTGACATAAAAGTAGTTGTAGGCATTTATCGAAATACTTTAAATTTGAGAGCTCGGATCAGCATACATAGTTTTTCCTCGAATACTCCTAAATAGAACAAAGGGTATGGAATCTAAACATAAATTCAGATAATCCTTAACCATTTATGAGGTATAAACTGATACACCATTAACCATTTATGAGGTTTAAATTGAATAAAAGTATACACTAAATTAATTTAAATAAATATACAGTAAGATAATTCTAATTTATTTTGCTTGCAGTAATAAATTAAAATAAAGTTTTGCTTATCTTATGACTATCATTATTTCTTTGATTACAAAAGTGAAGCGGTAGTGAGCGAAGTGAGTTGTTCCATTATTATTGGAAAACAAAGCCAACATTATTGACGATTCACAGAATATTGTTATAATATTAAAGATGGAACATTTTTGTTTCTCGAGCAGGTTTTGCATAATAATTAATGTTTATTGATTATATGAATAGATAAAAGCGTTTTCTTCCTAGTCACTCTTTTAGTGGAAGATTCTTTGACTCAGTGTTGAATTCTTCGCTAGAGAAAGAATTGAAAATACATAAAATCAATAACATTTCCCATGATTATTGAAAATCATGTGACTGCAAGAATCAAATATTAGTGCTTCATTCAGATAAAAACATAATTTGAAGTAAATGAAAAAATAAATAGAAAAACTATATGGTTAGCAATACATTCAAAGCAACAGCACCTGAAATATGATTACAAAAAGACAAATAAGCAAAATTATAAACCAAATTATATATAATGGAATGTAAATAATTAAATGGGCATAGAATAAAAGGAACGTTGAAGCTTTATTTGACTTGATTTATTGTGTTTCTGCATTTTCTTTTTATTCTATGTCTATTTAAAATATGTAAATTTTAAATCCTTATCTCCTTATTTTAAATTTTCTTAGTGCGTCAAGTATGTGTTTTTTTTTTATTTACTATATGTAAATATTCTTGCCGCTTCACTTTTGTTCTTCTTTTAGAATTTTTTCAATTTTCAAGAAAATTTCAATTTTATATATATATATATATATATATGTGTGTGTGTATATATATATACACACATTCAAATCAGATTTCTATTAGAAATTTCAATACAATCCCCAGCCTATGGTGAGTTCTATAGGCATCGAAATTCTTTGAAACATTGCCACAAAGTGCTGGACACAGAAGAGTCTCAGAGCACTCTCGGCGTTTTTATTTCTCCCTTTTCCCGCTATTTTTTTCGAAGTGCGCACTTCTTTTCCTCCTAGTTTTCCCTTCATTTTACTTATTTATTCCCGCCTGGTCTTCGCTCAGAATAAACCAAAGAAAAGGAAAGGGAAAAAGTGGTAGAACTCAAGAGGAAGATGAAAAAGGGAATAATAAAAAAAGAAATAGGATTGTTGCAGTGGAAGTGAACTTCCCCATTTAAAGTTACCCTTACAACGAAACCTTTCGGCCCCATTCTTCGGAAATCCTTTATTGTATTATGGCTCCTTCTTCTTTTCCTAACTATCCAATGGTGTCATTAAATGAGTGTAGCTCTAAGAAGTGACCTTAAGGTTAGAAATATTATAGTTTAATGCATAGGATAATTTTAGATAGTTAGATAATAATGGGATAATTAAGGTCTGTGTGATTTTCCTATAATTTAAGGAATCATTACATTATCATTTGCTTCAGTACTCTGCCCAAATGACTTAATCAGTGAAAGTATTATTTTAAATGATAGAGATCATTTTTACTTTTTTGGTGAGAATGCTTCATTTAACTACATAGATTTTTTTTTCAAATTGTGTTACTTATTATTTGAGTAAATCTAAGATTTTTCTTTTACTTAACACAAACAATATTAAATAATTTATATTTACACTTTTATCATTTATTATATTTTAAATAACAGTGTTCAAACATATTATTTTCAATGTTTTTTAAATAATATAAAATATTAATTATAATCGAATATTTGAATCCTATGTCGTATAAAATTTTATTCTAAGATTTATATAATTCTTTATGAATATACTTTATTTGTTTATATTCATTTAGTTTAAACATGAAAGAAAAGTTTATTAATCAATATTAAAATAGAAAATAGTCAAAGTATACATTTACTTTTTATGATAGTAATAGTCTAATTTCTTTTTGCTAAAAAATATAACTGTTCTTATTAACTGTTTCTTTCACTGTGTTGTAGAGAATTACATTTTGTGAATAGCATTATAATTACACTAAATGCGTTAAAATAAATTTTCACTCTACCAAGTGACTGTAAAATATTTTATTTCTTCAATGCTTAAGTACTTATAAAAAGACATAATTTTTGCAAAATCTTATTTATTTTATATGCAAAATCTGTTTCGATGGAAATTGTGTTTACAAATCATTAAAATTTTATTTATAATTCTTCTTTAAATCATATGTTTTGAATAGTTATTTATTATGAGATTTTCCTTAAAAAATAACACCCTAGCATTTTGAATAACTTGTCTATTGTCCTTTCAATACATACATTTTAATATTCAAAAGCACAAAAAATTTATCTGATTATAGCTTAAAAATTTTAAATTTTAAAAATAAAAAATTTTACTTTGAAAAATTATAAAAAAATATAAGGCAATATACTTAAAAAGGAGAAAAATGGCATTTTTATATAATATTTATCAAATTTTAATTTGTGTAGTTATTTTTAAAAAAACTCAAATATAAGCTTAGAAAATAATAGCTTTAAGGAAACCTAACAAATATTTATTGGAGCTTTATTAAGAAGTTTTTGAATAACTTTATCATTTTCATAAAAATTTTAAGTGTTGTGGAAGCTAAATCATGAAAAATTATGTTCTTCAAAAACACTAAAGCGAATTGATAAAGTAGTAAGCTTGTGATTATTAAATATGTAATATCAATTTTATTATTTAAAAATTATGAAATTCACAGAAAAATTGCGAAAATGTTAAAAAACTTGTATTTAATTATTACCGACAAATTATAGTTTAAAATATTTTAAGAGTTAACCCATGAGAGTTTATCAAAGTAAGATTAATTCAATGCTCGTTGTATGTTAAAATATGAGGATATAATTCCAAATTTTGCTACAGCCAAATATTCCAATACAAATACACAAAAACATTAAATGAAAATTAAAATATTTAATTCTCATTAAAAGCCTTTATTTGCCAGTTCGTGATAATTTTTAGTATTTTTTTTCAATATTGGAACCATTTTTCTTGTTTATTTACTTATAGTGTATCTCCCGTAGTTATATATTTTCTTTTCTTTATACTTTTCAATAGCTTAATTTTCTATCATCCTAAAGAAACAAAATATATAAAAGTATAATTGCTCAATCTTTTATAACTGGAGAAAATTGGTTTGATTTAGATTGGTTCTTCCAATGTGCTATGACGTAAATTGATATTTCATAGACTACAACTCAAATGTTTTATTTTTGAAATCTAGTGTAGACTAAACAAGGAAAACGATTGCAAAGCAGGTGGTTCAGCAAAGATAGAAGTAGCCAAAAATAAATCAATACTTTACCCCTCTATTACTGATAATTGCTCGAAGCCGGTTGGAACATAAGAACACTGCTACGGTGCAAAATGAAGGAAGTCTTTCCCGAATATTACGTTGAGTATACTTTTTGTGAGAAGTTTTCTCCCTGATGATTGCATTTGCGGATATTGAAGTTACAGATCGGGAACGTTATGCTTTTAGAACCAGAAAAAGAAGAACTCGTAAAAAGAAGATTCGGGCTCGAGAAACAAGAATGTTATAGTTAAGGCACCGCTAAAGGTCTAATATTTTATTTTTTTCTAATGAAGACTTTATGGAAAGTAAAATCGTAACAACTATAAGTTTGGTTGAAAGTTTTAGGGAAATTTTTCTTCATTTTGAAGCGATTTAAGTATAACTAAAAGAAAATGTTTTATTTTTGAATGTTATATGTTTTTATATAAAACTTTGGAATATTCAGAAAAATGTATTTTTAGTTAACACTATTTTAAGTTAATTTCAGTAGGTTTATTTTTATGTTAAAATTCATTGTTACATAGTTTGAAAAGTGTTTATTCAAATTATAAATGCAATATTATAACTTTATAAAATATATATGAAAAAACATATAAAGCAAAATATTTATATTTATAATAGAACAAATAAAATAATTTAGAACTATGTAACAATAGAAAGAAGGGGAATTTAGGAAGAGAAAATGCATTTTATTAAATAGTAAATGTGCAGCAATATTCATATTTATTCCAAACAATTTATTTTTTAATGAAATTTGCTTTGGATTTTTATTTTTATTAACTTCATTTTCTGGTATTTGCTCTTAAAATACCAGAAATGCTTATTAAATATAAAAAAATATTTATTTATTTATTCTTACCAGAGATTTTTATGCTTTGTATCATTTAATCATTAAAATAACAATGAATGCAGATTTTCCTAGCCTAACAATTTAATTATATAAACATACTTATATGATATATATTATATACATAATAATATATATAAAGCATAAAAGTTTATATTTCCAAATCAAGTTTTAAGTAAATATTTGTAAGCGAAATAAGAAATTAAAATAACTCAATTTGATGAAATTTTAAAATATATATAAATTCCTGTATAAACATTGTGTATTATCAAATAAATAACTTCCATGATTGTTGTTGTTCTTTTAAAAGAACATATGTATCTGCAAAACTAAAATATTAATTAAACCTTTTTAATCCTCTCTTTCAATGTGCGCTTTACATACTGGCCACCAAAAGTTAAGGAATAACATGTTCTTCGAAACTAACCATAAAAAAAATGGCATAAACTGTAAAATTTAAAAGTCATGTGAATTTTAAAAACTAACTTATGAAATGTATCTAAAAACACTATGTGGCTATCACTTTTTGTTAGAAAAGAAAAATGCAAATACGCAAACATCAAACATTTCTAATGGCACCTGTACCTTTTGTAGATTTTCAACATTTGTAATTAAATTCTTTGTCAATAGTTAGCGGGGTTCCTCCATGTTTGAGAAGTTATTCGCTGTATTCTTCGTGGAAACGGGTGGTGGTCGAATGGATAGAAATAGGGATGTCACAGGCTGATGATGCTAGGTGACTTATTATGTCTCTCAGTGTTGTCCACTATCTCTGGAATCAATATCAAACCATAGATTCTATATTCAGAAGACTTTTTCCAGGCCGACCACGAACTAAAATAACTACAGAAGATTGTTTCATCGCTCTTTCAGCCCGAAGGAGAAGTATTTCTGGGCAGCAACATGTGGAAGCCAATTCTGTAGCATTATTAAGAAGGATCTTTTCCAAAGCACTTTGTATAGAGACCAGATCACTTTGTATAGAGACCAGCATAATAAAGTCGAAAGTGACTTTATTATGCTGGTCTCTATACAAAGTGATCAGTTGGGTGTATCTCCCTAACCAGATAAAAAAGAGCAACTCGAAGATATTGGGTGAGAGAACACATTGTCTGGATCATATATCGATGAAATTCTGTATATTTTACAGACGTGGCCGGGTAAATCATTCAGGACATATTATGATTTGAAGGAAACATAGTGCCACATATCATCAATCCAACACTGGAGAAAGACGCAGTTACCACCTTGGTGGGATTTTATGCAAGTATCTTACTCGGTGGTCATATTTACTTTCATGTATTCAAAGGGAGAGCTGTGACTAGTGTGAGATTGAGATGTGATCCTATAAACATAGGTCTCCCCCTATTTACAGTTGCAATTGATGATTATATTATTTCGATGAGAATAACGCTCGACCTCATCAAGTTGTAATTGTTGAGGAATATCTTGGGGGTTTTGGTTTGGAGTGAATAGAATGACGGCTTTATTTCCAGATCTGAATCTCAATAGATCATCTATTGCATTATCTTGGGGGACAGTTTGAAGCTTTAAGTCCAGTTTCAAAGTCTGCTGTTATGTGGTTGTACCAGCATGCTTTCCTGACTAAGCCCTGAGTTGGACTTTACCAGTTAGATAGAGGCAGGGGGTGGAGTCTTGATTTTGTATCAAGGATCAAGCTAAACACTATCAATACTTTGTCTGCTGTCTCCATAAGTATAATTTCATTTGGAGGATATTGCAACCGCACTCAGTTTTAATGCGGCCCAACTTTATTTAGCTAACATGTGGGATGTTCAGTATTCTGACTCGCTACCTTCCGATAATAAGAATGACCACAACCTACAAAGTCTCTTGGAAAGCAGGGAAACAGCTTACTCCGTGTTTGGTTTCCCTTACTGATAAAGTAATTGACTGCATGAAAAAAGTCGATGGTGCCAATGTATCCAATATAGGAATGAGCATATCCCTCATTAAAACTCCTTTTTGTTATGCTTCATTAATGTTTTACTTCATAAAATTGAGCTTATTCTTTATTTCAAAAATGGATTCTTCAAGCGAGATTTTTTTATGAATAATATGTGCGTATGTTTTTTTAAATAAACTTCCTATGTTGCAATCAAAACAAACCTACTTTGTGCACACATCATTCAAACTTGATGTTTCTACATTCATTTATTTGCAAGTGAGGTGCAAAAAACCAGCTTATTCTTAACTTTTGGAAGTAAGTGTATGGTGCTAAACATATAGCACTATATACGTAACACCTATTTTTAATATGTATTAAATAGAATGATCATTAACATTTTAAAACGTATTAATAAATTAAGTAAATAGAATTTCTCTTTATCAACGAATTTAAGAATTTAGTGGCAGTCTTTCCAATAATATTGAGTTTAGAAAAAACATGTAAGTCTAGTTAGCAGAAAATATTCAGTATTTGTATAAAAAAAACTCTCATAAATAGGCTGTTATATAACAGTCTATTTATGAGAGCTTATTTATACAAATACTGTGTGTGTGTGAGTACATATAGTATATTTCTTCTATGATTAACACTGCAAAATTTTATACAACCATAAGATTCCTATTAAGACAAATATAACTCAAACTCTTATTTTTATTCTGTATTAAATAGGATGTCACTAAATTTTTAAAAGTCACTAATCTATCTGTTGAAATTCTTTTGAAAAATATTTAAGAATTTGAGTGTCAACTAAACAATATTAAGTTAAAAAAATAGGCAAGTCTGTTTACCAGAAAGTATCCTATTGAACACCCACATGAAAGCTTACAAATGGGTCTGGATCACATAAAATAAGTTTCGAGTTGTGATGACAGTCATAAATTCCGGCACTGATTTCACTGTGTGGTAGTAGATAATGACTAGAAAACTTCTTTGTCATTGCTTTTAAATTATTAATGCACACTCATTTTTCAATGCCACAATAGCACATTATATGTAAAACTATATAAAATTCTATCAAATCTGTCTCCCATAATAATAAAAATAGGAATAATTCTAATGATTGGTTCAAAATGGGAAATAAAACCCTTTAATTTTCTAGGTAAAATTTTGTTTTTCTTAGTTATTTTGATATGTATATTTTTTAATTTCGAGATTTTAGTATCAATCCCTATTTTCAACAGTTTCAATTTTTGAGTACTGAAATAACTACAGAGAGAGTGACAAATAAACAAAGGAAAAATTGAGGTATACCTTACATAATGTTAAAATCAATCATTTTATCGTCTTATGCAATTTCAAATGTAACGGATAAGTTATCATGATTTTTTCTAATTAATACCAAGTCATCCCAAGTAATTTATATATATATATATATATATATATATATATATATATATATTATATATATATATATATAATATATATATATATATATATATATATATATATATATATATATATATATATATATATATATATATATATATAATATATATATATATATATATATATATATATATATATATTATATATATATATATATATATATATATATATATATATATTATATATATATATATATATATTATATATATATATATATATATATATATATATATATATATATATTATATATATATATATAATATATATATATATATATATATATTATATATATATATATAATATATATATATATATATATATATATATATATATATATATATATATATATATATATTATATATATATATATATATATATATATATATATATATATATATATATATATATATATATATATATATATATATATATATATATATATATATATATATATATATATATATATATATATATATATATATATATATATATATATATATATATATATATATATATATATATATATATATATATATATATATATATAATATATATATATATATATATATATATATATATATATATATATTATATATATATATATATATATATATATATATATATATATATATATATATATATATATATATATATATATATATATATATATATATATATATATATATATATATATATATTATATATATATATATATATATATATATATATATATATATATATATATATATATATATATATATATATATATATATATATATATATATATATATATATATTATATATATATATATATATATATATATATATATATATATATATAATATATATATATATATATATATATATATATATATATATATATATATATATATATATATATATATATATATATATATATATACTTATATATATAAGTATATATATATATATATATATATATATATATATATATATATATATATATATATATATATTATATATATATATTATATATATATTATATATATATATATATTATATATATATATATATATATATATATATATATATATTATATATATATATATATATATATATATATTTTAATCTTTCACAATCCATCTGTACCTTCCGGTAACAGGACAACCGGAAAATTGCTAATTAATTGAAAACTATCTGTCTTAATTTTAAGTGAATTTCAACAGAAAAAAGGCATTGATTTGTCGGACTCGGAATAAATAAATTTTTTCTAATAAAGCTTAAGGAAAACTTGATATTTACCATTAAATTAATTTCGTTTTTAAATTTTCTAATTTACATTCTTTGTAGAGAGAGTTTCAAGAATAAGTACATTAATATATTACATTTAAGAAAAAATAATAATGAATGTAGAAACCAAAATATTACCTTAATTAATCTTAAAGTATATTAAATGCAGCTTTAAATTTACTTATACCAGTATATCTTAAAAATTTTTTTGCTTGATATCATTATCTTTGCAATCCAATTTTATTATATTAAGTGAATTTCCAAATACAGATCTACACAAGCGTATACATATACAATAATAAAGAGAGGTAGATTATGTATGCATATATTAATTAAAATTAATGTTGATACAATTATAATTATAGAATATACAGAAATTCATGATGAGCAAATAAAATGGCTATTGATAAGATCATGATCAACGCATTTAAATATGTTTAGAAAAGGCAATTATTCGTAAAGCACTTACAATTCCTGTATGAAAAGTCATAGAAGTATTCAATTTCAGACTGATTGCGTACAGAGTAGCTAAAAATATCTAGGTATGATAAAATTGAAATGTTACAAAATACTATTGCAAAGCTTTCCAATTTTTCATGTAATTAGTTTTTGTGCGTGTAGAATAACTTATTTTAAAATTATTAATGTTTACTAATAAGTTACTTTACTTTAGTTTATTAATCCATTGAAATTATTGTAATATTATTTAATATTCTTGGAATTAAAAACATTTTAATTGAAAACAAGAAGAGTAATACATTTTTCTTTACAACTTATGTAAAAATTAATATGTAAACATATGTTTAGTGTGTGTATTTATTTTTAACACACACATATATAGCTCGAAATTAGAAATATATTCAATTAAGCAAGCAAACAACATTTATATAAGTATACCTAAAGAACTATATAAGCTCTTATTCAATTCTTTGAATAAATGAAACTTTGAAATCTGTAATTTTGGAATAATTCATTACATATTCTGTTTGAACTCAAGTTATGCCGTTCTATTCTGAATACATTACACTAATAATTTCTCTTCCGTCCTGTCCCGAGTTAAAGGAGAAAATTTAATGCACTCTATCCCTCCTTTCAGTATGAAATTTATCTCACTCGGTGGTCAGGTCAAATACATTTTTCATCATTCCTCAGGCCACTATCATTCTGAGACGCTCAGGAATGAATCCGGCATTCTTGAGTCGGAGCCAAGATTTGTGCCGGCTCAGAGGATCGACACTTTCTTCCATTAAGAAGGTTAGAAGAGTAAGGATGGAAAATGATGCCCGAGCTAATCTCTTAAAAGATGGGTAATGGATGTTTGGTAGGTACCTTTATTGCCGTCTCGTGGACTTTTGGTGGCATTTTTTATGCATTTTTCATTATTAATCAATGAAGCATGCTTGTCAACATATTTCTGAGAGCTTTGGAATTTTTATTCGAGTTACAATTACTTTGGAATTACTTAGAAGAAATCTTAACGATTCTTGTTTCCGATAAAATAGATTTTCTTTTTATTTGACGTTATGTGTAAAGATTGATTATTATAATAACTTGCCGTAAAATGTTGGTAAAATATTGAGGATTATTAATTATCTTTATTGTAAAATACATATGGCTATTTATTTTGGCTGCTTTTATGATTCAACAAATTCAATTGTACCAAAAAACGGGATTTTCGAATAAGTTACGATGCTTCATTATAATATACCTTTTAGAAAAACAATATATTCATTTTCGTAAATTGACTAAAACATTATTTATTAACGAAAGACTTGTATAACCTAAATGCTACACCATTACATTTATTCAAATAATTACTCTTTTCAGATGGCCTAAAATAACATGGCACATTTTGTCCAAATCCATATAAAATAAACAAAAACCTTCTTATAAAAAGAAATGAACATGTTTTATCCTATAACTATATCCGTATCAGCAGTATTTTCAACTCAATTTGTATATTTAGGTTTCCACCCACTAAATTGTTCTCAGCACAGCGGACATCTGCACCCAAAATTATGCTTACGTTAAAAATAGATAGTAAAGAAATCAAGTATAATGAAAACACAGCTGCATCAAACGTAATAAGACTACTGCTGCATTTATTATAAAAATAAAACTTAATATCGAATATGTTAAACACAGTGACATGAAATATTCATAATCAAATCACCATGGAACAATTGCAAACATAGACACATAAGAATGAAATAAATAAAAAGGTGATTAAGAATTTAAGAATTAAGAATATATATATATATATATATATATATATATATATATATATATATATATATATATATATATATATTTCGAATGTTTTATCACATTCCGTATGTGACATGTGGAAAGATCAATGAGAATTCTACATTGGCTAACATCATGTAAAAATATTGAACAACAGGATACTTCGTTATATAACAATAACATTTCTCTGAAAACATGATTCTGTTAGACATGGAATGCAATAGACATGAATTTTTATAAGAATTTACTAAACATTAGGCAACATTTACACAGAAATCCGGTGTGTAAAAGCAGTTTGTTCTCTGGTGATTAAATAAAATTGATTGTGATAATTGACCTGTAAAAATTGCAGCAGAGATAAAAAGATTGGAACCTAACACATTTAATATTTTCTAAACATCAATGACTTCTCTAACATCGAAGAGTAGTGTAACTAGGTTTCATAATATGCTTTGTAGGAATAAAATATATTTCAAGACCTTTGACGATATTCATGAAACCAAATATCAAATGTAGAAAATGTAAAGCTCAAGCATTTCTTAATATATCTTTATATCAGTAACAGTGTGATCTGAATTTGCCACACTTTATTGTAATTACTCCATTTTTTTCCAGAAATTAAAAGATATGTATTTGAAAATAATTTTGCATAACTGCTGAGCAATATGCAGAGCTGTTAATGATATATTTTAAGGAGTGATTGATATTGAATATGGTCCAATTTATGTAAAATATATGCCTTAACTCCTATCTTTTCTGATCATCAAACGCTTACAACAAGTGTTTCAGAGGAAACAAATTATCAGACAATATTTTATTTTTATTCAATATTTTATTCTTGAAATAAAAATTGCACCTTGAAATCTGTCATTCTCTAATACGCTAGTGATACAACTCACCTTATCATTGGCAATTTTAAAAGAAAGAATTGTCATCTTCATTTGGTAATTCTAGTAAATTATTCTTCATGAAACTTTTAGATATATTGCTCTGTTCATTGTTTTGTAAACATACAAGTATTCATTAATATCCGTTGATACCCAATTCAATAAGTACTTAAATTCAATGTGAGAGTACTTATATTAAATTCCAAATCGTAAAACTGTGCATTCGACGAAGTCCAAAATGCAACGCTATGGAAACATAATTCTATGCTTCAAGAATTACCACTATGGAACACAATTTTTTCGTTTATTCGTTCGATGTTTAAATGTTGCGGAAATCAAGAGAATCTAAATTAATAATTCTAAATGGAGAAATAAAATATATTGTGTAATGAATAAGAAAAATATGGAGCGCGAAAATGCAAATGTTAATTTTTCCTATGCAATTCAAATGTAAATTCTTTCTTAGTCATAAAACATATAGTGTCATACATTGCAAACATAATTATTCAAACACAAGACAAAGCAATATATTCTTTCTAGTCATTTAAAATCATATCTTATTTACCTGATTGTTTTCAACTTATCCATTTGTGAAGTTTTACAAAGATAAATAAATTAGAAACAATATCCTCAAAAGTAAATAAAATTATTTAAATGATCATATAAAGAAATTCAGCATTTAAACCCAATTATATTGTAAGGCTCAAAACTATATTACATCAACAAATATACAATTTGAGGAAATGTATTTCATGCATTTACATATAATACTGTAAAAATACTGTAAAAAGTAAATTTCAAGTTGTGTGGAAAAAAGAAAATACTGTTTATTTAATAAGAAATTTTGTTTTATTTTTCGTATTTATTTATAAAAGTAACAACAATTTTATTTTTGTAAAGACCTATATTTATTTCATTAATAATAGAGATTGTGAAAACTTTTCACATACCAGTAGAATTCTCCTAAGCAATTAATGAATATTGAAGAATCCTAATATCAAAGGATTGAATCCTGATATCATATGATTTAAAATATTCCATTTAAAAATCAAAAAGCTTGTTTTCATTTATCATTCTGATCCAGATGAAAATGTGTACAAAAGTTGATACACCCATCAAAAACAAGTTATAAATACTATTGTAAAAATTAAAAAGCAACTGATATTTGATTGTGAATTTAAAATAAAAATTCATTAGAATAAAAAAACAGCTATCAATCATTTATGTATAATAATTTTATGCAAAACCTCAATTTAAGACTTAAAAAATCTCGCTACAACCTAAAATTCATGAAAAAAATTAGTTAAAAATTTTATACTCAAATTTTTCACTTACTTTAAGTATAAATCTACGCATATCGTTAAAACTTCTAATGTACTATCTGTCAAGCATTATGACACACTAACCAAAAAAACATTCCACTCATTTTACTACCTTTTCTTAACGTAGAATTATATAAATAATGTCTTCTGATGAATTCGTTACCCTTCTTTTAGCTTTCCTCTTCTTTGTAGGAAATTATAATTTTTCTTTTCACTACACTTTTAATGTAACATATCATTTGCCTGATGTGATGTTCTGCAGAAACATTGACAATAACATTCATTCTTCATAGAATGAAGAGTCTGCACAGTAAAAAAAAAATTAGTGAAGAAAAATAACTCTTAAGAAAAAAATAGCAATTTTCAAACTAGTTAAATAAAATGTTTAAGCAATTGGAAACCACCCACAATGCCATTTTACTATAAATTTGTCTGATTAATAATTACGGACAAATCAGCATTCTTGTATTCAGATAAAATTATGACAAACAATATACTGGGACACACCATGATTCATTGTGTCACAAAACTCTTTGGACATAAAATGATGAATTCAACTCCAAACACTGCAGAATAACGGAAGATATGTATAACGTGCTTCTACTTATTACATGCACGTCTGTTACATGGGGTATCTGGGGAATTTTCCAGGTTCCCTTTTTGAAGCTCATAAATATGGCCCATTGTTTAAAACACCCCTCCCAAAAGCAAATGCTAAGTTTATATGTAAACGGCAGTCTTCGGCCATCAGGTCCCAGGGCAATTTTAAGTCACTTCGCATTTCACTGCACGATGTCAAAATACACTTTTTCGGTCAGGAAATATACTGAGATATAGATCTTAATATTTTTTCTAAAACAGAACTATCAAGTACTATTTTAAATATAATCTCATTTATACATGTATTTATCTTAAAATTTAGTATAAACAAACAAAGTTATTCCTAATAACTAAGAAAAAACAGATCATTTCTTGGCAGATTCTAAAATGCAGTTAGAATGTTTCGATATAGCAAATTTTAAATTAACCGATTGCTTTGTTCATGGACCAAAATGTTCATGGTTCAAAATTTTAAAAGGAAAAATAAAAATATACTCGTATAAAAAATGAAAAACATCACATAAATACAAGAAAACATAATTTAACACAAAGTTTAAAAGGAATTATTTTTAAATACACTTAGAATACTCAAGCCTTTTAGATTGTGTTTACAAATATAAGCAATACATATAAAAACAAATAAACCAAGTCGATTCTCCAACATTTAAAAATACATTTCTTTTCAACTTGAATACAGAAGCGATGTGTGTGAAGATCAACCATCGGGCATACATCCGAAGTGATTAATAAAGTGCATATTAACCTCCACCCCACACTGCCCTCTTTTCTACTCTCTCTCTCTCAATTAATTTTGAAAACCTTGGCACATAATAATACCACCGACCACCCCATGACTAAGCAATTGTAAATGGAAATTTAATTTCCAAGTTTCAGCCCTCATATTTCACACAGTGAGACAACGGCTCTGAGATGGGGATTATGAACTCCCCCCATTTCACCCATTCTTCCCCCCAGTGTGAGCACCACCCACCCATACACCCACAAAAGCTGGTGGGTCTCGGGCAAAAGGGAACTCCACCCAATTTTACCCTTTGTGATACTTCCTTTGTGGAGATCTAAAGATCTGAGCGTGCCCGTACTGATTCTTGGCAAGGTGCTGGGCCAGACTGGCGATTCCTGTGTCAGAAAATAAATGAGGAAGTTAAATTGGATTCCCAGAATCTGGCAGAGCAGATGATGAGGGCAATGTGTGCATCGTCCTGTGTAGCGTCACATTCTCTTTCCCTCTGAACTTGGATATGTAAAGCTATTTGTCTTACGGTACGTTTGCGGTGAATGTTCATGTTGGGTCTTTATGGTTTGTTTTGTATTTGGTCTGTTATATTACTATTATTCTGTTAAATACACTCGGTAAATTATGAGTATTTAAAGGAAGGACGAAATATTTAACTATATATTTTAATATTCCAGTGCTTTAACTAATGCCCTAGGACACCCATTAATGATTGAAATTAGTTTCCAGTATATTTAAAACTGAAAATATATTTCAGATTTGAAATTTATAGGAAGTAAAATTTTCAGAGAAATTCATGAAATGGCTTTTAGATAAGCTGATCTGTATATTGAAGTGATGCAATTGTATTTTCATTTATTTTCACTTAGAAGTTTGAGAACTAATTTAAGACAATGATTCTCAAAGCTGAGTAATGAATATAAACTTTCAATGTTGCACTTTTGGAACATACACACAAAAAGAGAAAAGAAAATATCTGGGATTTATTTCTTGGAATACCAGAAATGAATTAAAAAGTTTATCTCTTAAAGTTAAATCTCTTAATTAAATTACATAATTAACTATTTTAAATATTAAAAATGCTTAGCAATCTTCAATTGATAAGCTGTTTACTAAGTAGCACTAAATTTCTTGAAAATCTTTGCTTTAAAAATTACTATATATGTGACTGTAAAGTTAATAATAACATAATTACACTTTCACATATCTTGCCGTATTATATTCTCACTATTCATATAGATATTTTTATTATGATTTTAATGTTTTAATAGTTAAAAACTGAATGTTTTACAACGTATTTACGCCTTAAAAGAAAAGAGAAGTCTATCAAATTTTCAATTCAAATCATAAGTTAAAGAAATAGATAGTTTCAATAGCTATGTGATGAAATGACACACCTGTATATTTTTATACACAGAATTATTAAAGAATTGAGTAGTAAATTTAATTTGCTCTTTTGCATAGTAAATCCAAATTGAATATTTTAAGACATTACATTCAGAATATATCTGATAACGATAATGGGATATATTATTTGCAGTTAAATTAAACGAGTTTCATATAAATTAATCATAGTTAATTACAAGAAAACTAATCGAATTCCATTGTCTCACGATTTTATTATTTTTTATTTTATTTTATATTTCTGGGTACTCAGAAATCTAAAAAAAACTATTGAAATATTCATTGCGACTATCAGTGTTAGTTGGATAAATTTTCAACTTCAAGGGGATTTTAAAAAATATCTATATGGCAAATACTGAACCAAAAAAAAAGTTGAAATTTTATAAAATAGCCACACAAAGTTTCTTCAAATTTGCACCTTTGTGATAACTATTAAATTTCTGTGATTCATATCGAAGGATTATAGACATATTTTAGATAACATCAATAGTTTCTATATTTTAATCCACAAAGAGAATGTACAATGTATTAAGATATTGTTCACAGAAGTAAATTCTACTAAAAAAGTAAACTTTTTCGTTATAGTTTAGCCAAACCATCTTTCGATGTATTAAATACATTTCATCGGTTAGTTATATAGTTTGTTTTAGTTGAATTACTGAACAAACTGACCGTTGATTATTGTTGCATCTCTATTCCCTTTGGAATACCAAACATTCGTTTTAGTTATCGATAATGCTTATCAGAGTGAAACTGCAACGCAAAATTGAAATTAAATGTGAAACATTTATCCAAAATTTCTATCTAACACACTTAACTTTGAGTTGACTTAATATCTTTTTGATGAATATATCGGAAATACCGCTTAAATTTTCACATTTCCTTTTTGCATTTGAATATTCTAAGCATAACCCATTGCTCTTTTTGCCTTTACATTAAAATAACACACCTTATTAATCATCATTTAATACCTAAAGTGATTTAAAAAATTTGCTCAGATAATAAAATTTTGCTTGTAACAGAGGTGTCGTACGTACAATTAACTTGGTAGAGATGTATGTAAAATAGGCTTAATGAATGATTTTGTGCTTTTTGCCCTGAATAATGCCATAAAGCCCATTTTACTAAGATGGTGTTACATGGTAATAACGTGCCTTCTAGATTTTAGTTTGTCAAAGCTAAAATTACTTTACTTTGAACGCTTATCTCAGTTTTGAACTCATGTATTTGAAATCATACATAGCATTAATCCATACCTTTACCACTCTTCGTTTAAGATTCTTTCCTTTGGTAACAGAAAACCATAAAAACCTCTAGATTAAATAATATTTCATTAAGAAGTATCAAATGTATGAAAAAATGTTAAGTTATCAAGTCACAGTTCCGAGCAGCCAATTTAAGATGCATAAGTAATCTCATTTACAATTATAATTATCAACTGCATCAAAATATGAAAAAAATTTCTGATTCAACCTAATACATAAAAATCGAAATCTATAAAAGTTTTAAATAGCTGATATCTTTCATTCCTCGCGTTTATAAATCACTTATATATTTTTCATAACAACTTATTAAAGGAAACCATAAAATGTAACAAAATCAAAGTTCTAGTTTTAATTGAAATTTTTATTACAAATGAGAAGATTATTTTCTATTACATATAATTGTTAATTGTAGTTTTGCTTTAAATGTTCCTTCAAACATAACAAGATGTGATTTGTATTGAAAATACCCATAGCTATATTTTATATCTTACACTTATTTTATGAAAAAGAGAAGAGATATTTCACATTAGAGAGCCATTTTCAAATAATTATATAACATTGTATAGTTAAAATTTGCTAATATTAATCTTCCGCTGTCGGAGACTCTGTAATAAGGAAGAAAATGAGAGATAATTGTAACAAATAAATGCAAAACTAATAAGATTTTTGCAAAATTACTTAGAAAATTGTTATAAAAATAAAAATATTTAAAACGATAAATGCTTTATCACATAATTCAATGAAATAAAACCACAAAATCTATTTTTCGAATGTAATAGAAAAATTAAAGTAAATGTGAAATGTATAGTGAATATAGGGTAAAATAATAAAGTATTTCAGTACCTTGAAAAATATGTAAATATTTAATACTTGAAAGATATGTATCCATAATGAAGAATTAAGGACTTGGATGCATTGAATGGAGTGAGATTGCTCTAAGTTTATTTGATTAGTTTATGTAGTTTGTTTGTTAATTTACGGTTTTCATTTTGCACGTGAGGTCTAACCGGACAGCAGTCTACATTTTAAAGGTGTAATCTCTCTTATCATACGGATGGATAAGTCCTTATTACTCGTTTTAGATGTTTTAAGAATTTGTGGTGGCATCATGGATCTGGCCTAGATTTGCGGAACAATTGGAGGTTTGAAACAACAACAATCATAAGGATGTATTTCTGAACTAGGAATCTAGGCCGTAAAAGACCTAGAAAGATAATCATTCAGCCATTCATTATGAATAAGAAATTCATAATAAGAAATGTTTTGAATTAATTTTTAAGGGAATTTTAATCCCACAAACTGATAGTTGTACACAAAAAAATCATTTTCCTCAATTTAATTGGAATAAATTTAACTGTTTTGTTAAGCTAGTTGTGATTTTGGAGTGGAAAATAATTTGTTTGTCATTCTAAATATACATATTTCCCTTCTCAATATTAAGTAATATAGTAATAATAGAATAAATAGTAAGTAATTTAGATAATGTTACTTGATTAGAAAAACAGGAAATTAAAAAAGACAATATGGGAAAAACATTGTTAGATATATATATATTCATGTATTCAAGTGTATCCACGTTTATATTCTAATTAAATGATCTGGGCTTTCGTGATGTGATGCACATGCTCATAAGAATAAATGGGTGTCTAAATTGCTGCACCAGTTTTATTTCTTTCATTCATCTAAGAATCGAGGATCCCTTTTTTTTTTTCCATGTAGCAAGATATTCGCTTGGAAAAAATAAAAGTAAGTAAATCCCAGTGGCTAACTGCACTTAAGCAGCTGATTTGTCAAGTGCAAGAATGAAAGGGAAAGTTGAATCGCTTGAACGGAAAGATGCGGATTACAGCTGCAGGCATTTCCTAACACTTCTAACAATAAATAGTAATTGGGAACTCTTGATTTCTGTGCCATTACTTCTTTGTGTCGATAAGAGCTGCCAGTATCTTACTTTGTAGCTAGAACCTCCACATTTGGAATTTTCTGAAGAAATTTTGGTGTACAAGAAAACTTATTAAAATTTTCACTGATTTAAATATGAATATGGAAATAATAATAACCAATACCGTATTTTCTTTAGTTCTTTAGAAAAGAACTTATATTTAACAATAATATTAGCTTTAATTAAACTGATTACTAGTTCGGTACTCTGTATGCATAATGTAGTTTAATATAAATGTAATATATTTCTGTAGACTAGCGTATAGCGTATATTTTATGGGGGGTCTTAAGAAAATATTTTTTTTATTTTTAACACATTATATATATAAAATGATATTTTTTCGCATAAGACTTACATGTTAGTTTATTAAATATAGTTTATTTTCATATACAAATATATATGATAATAATTCGTTATAAAACATTACTGAAAATGAACAATTTAAAAACACTTGTAATCATTCAGAATTATTTTAAAATCTAATTTATGATAAAATGATTCCGAATACTAAAGTTTTTTTTTTAAACATTTTTTGTAAGTTTGTAAGTTTTTGTAACAGCTTTATAATTTTCATAGTTAAATTATTACTCTTTTAAAGAACATTAAATCAAATCAATAAACATTAATATATTTATCATTGTTTTTTTGTTTTTTTTTTGAAATCCTAAATTAAATTCTTACGTACCTTGTTATTTTATTGTGTTTTATTTATTATTAATATTATATTTATTAATTATATATTACATAAGCTCACATTTATAAAGAAAATCTTTTCTATTTAACCTGTCAGGTATTGCGAATTAATATTCCAATTTACTCAAAAAAGTTTTTTATTCATCCCACAAAAATCGCATTCTTTATCAATAGCATGTGTGTGACTGCTTTAATTTACACAAAATATATTTTTATTTTATGTGTGTCTTTGTTTACATTAAAGTCTTTTACAGAATAGAAACTACACTTTCATATTTATTCATAGTCAGGTTTGTTTTAGAAATTTAAATCAATGCTTTCTTCATGACGGATTCTTGTTTGTTTGTAGAATTCGGAATTTATCTAATAATTTATATCTTTATTTCATCAAAAAAAAATGCATAATTCAGAATACGTGGACAAATGATATAATAACATTTCTTAAAAATATGCCAAAATATTTTTAAGAAATTTTAATTGAATAATATATTTTATATGGATAACAATGTATAAATTTAAGAAACATTTCTTAATTTTAATTTACACTACTGGCCATTAAAATTGCTACACCAGACAGAAATACAGATAGCAAAATGATATTTATTGGACAAATATATTATACTAGAAATAACAAGTAATTAATTTTCATAAAATTTGGCTGGATAGATCCCGAGAAATGAGTACCCAGAACAACCACCTCTGGCAGTAACAGCAGTTATACGCCTGGGCATTCAGTCAAACAGAGATTGGATTGCATGTACAGGTACAGATGCCCATGCAGCTTCAACACGATGCCACAGTTCATCAACCGTAGTGACTGGCGTTTAGTGACGAGCCAGTCGCTCGGCAACCATTGACCAGACGTTTTCTATTGGTGAAAGATCTGGAGAACGTGCTGTCCAGGCCAACAGCCGAACATGTTCCGTATCAAGGAAGGTCCGAACAATACCGGCAACATGCTGTCGGGCATTATCCTGCTGAAACGTAGGGTTTCGCAGGGCTCTTATAAAGGGTAGAGCCACGGGTCGTAACACACCAGAAATGTAATGTGCACTGTTCAAAGCACCGTCAATGCGAACAAGAGGTGACCGAGACGTTTATCCAATGGCACCCCATACCATCACGTCAGATGATAGGCCAGTATGACGATGACGAATGCACGCTGCCAGTGTGCGTTCACCACGATGCCGCCAAGCATGGATGCGACCATCATGATGCTGTACACAGAACCTGGATTCATCTGAAAAGATGAAGTCTCGCCATTCGTGCGAACAGGTTCGTCGTTGATCACACCATTGAAGACGCTCTTGTCTATTACGCAGCGTCAAGGGAAGCCGTAGCCATGGTCTCCGAGCTGAGAGTCGATGCTGCTGCAAACGTCGTCGAACTGTTCGTGCAGACACTTGTTGTCTTCCAAACGACCCCGTTTCTTGACTCACGGCTCGTGACGTGGTTGCACGGTCCATTACGGCCATGCGAATAATATATCTGTCTTCTCGGCTGCTAGTGATATGTTGCCGTTGAGATCCCGCATGGCGTTCCGTATTACCGTCCTGAACCCATCGATTCCATATTCTGCTAACAGTCATTGGATCTCGACCGACGCGAGCAGCAATACTGCGATAAGATAAACCGCAATCCCGGTACGCTACAATTCGACCTTTATCAAAGTCAGAAACGTGCTATGTACGCATTTCTCCTTCTTACACGAGGCATCGCAACAACTTTTCACCAGGCAACAACGTTCAAATGCAATTTGTGTATGAGGAACCGGCTGAACAATTTCCTCATTTAAACACAATGTAGGTGTCGCTACAGGCGTCTGCTTTGTCTGAATGCGCTGAAAACCTAATCATTTGCATATCACAGCACCTTCTGCCTTTCGTACAAATTCCATGCCTGTAGCATGTCGCCTTCTTGGTGTAGCAATTTTAATGGCCAGTAGTCTATTAGTTTCATAATTGCGTTACTTAGACATGTATAAAAATATTTTTTACATTTTCTTAAGTATTGTTTGCAATTTTAATTTAAGAAAACACAAAAATCATTTATTATATGTAAATTACACACTAAATTAATTAATGTAAATCTATTAATATATATATATATATACATATAATATTAAATTAATGTAAAAATAAGTTATTATATTAATTTTATATATTAGATTCACAATTTCATTACTTCAGTTTTTCTCAAAATTTTTTTTATATTTTTTGAATCAAATATTTTGGATAGTTTAAATTTTCACAGTAAAAACGTAAATTTTATATGTTTCTTGCAAAACATTTCTTTGCCTACAATTTCGAAGCCAATCATACTATTTTGTTTACTATCTTTGCAGCTCATTGATATTCAGCATTCAGAAAATGCTTTCATAATACGACAATAAATAGAATCACGGTTCTCTCTCTTTCTAAAACAATGAAAAATACATATCCGTTGACAAGTCTGCGGCAGAGTGTCTCAATTATCACACTTGATAGATTCACTACTAGTCGTTGACACTGAATCAATCACAGAAGCAGTCTTTTCAGAGGCCAACGGTTGCCGTTGCATGCGTTGCTTCAATCCCTATCATCCTTTGTTCACAACCGATCCCGAGCTACCTGAATGTTCCCGGAGCAACAGATGCAATATTTTTGTGCAAGGAAAATAAAAATTGTAGTTCTCAAAGGGCGAATAGATGGTCTTTTATGGATGATAAATAACTCGGAATCGAATGTTTTCACGACAGGGGGTTGGACTGCCGACCAATCAGAGGACGCCTACGAGACGTAACCGACATCCATCACTCGAGGAGGGTGTTTTCCTGGATGGATGGACTATAGTGGGACAAGAATGAAGGGGGGAAAAGCGTGAGAACTTTGTGCATAAAATCCCTCCCTACAATCACTCTTACCTCAAGGGAAATCTTTGGAATATCGAAGAATAATCCGTCTTGGACGTCGATTTATCGAGCTGTAAACTTTCCTTTCTTTAATCAGATTGGTGAGATAATTGTAATGCAAATTTCTGTTCGATAAAGTGAAGCTTCTTAAGTCAGAAAGAGTAACAATTAAGCCGGTCTTTTAAACATATTTTCTGCATTAGAATTTAAGGAGGGAGAATGTATTTAGTTTAATATAACATAAGAAAATACAAATTATTTAGTTTTTCTAAAAATATATAGAATATTTTATTTTTATTTTTATGTGCGTTGTATTTATTCTGTTTCACATTTATTAAGATATTTTCAAATGGGATATTTTTTCAAAGAAATGATACTCAGCATTTATTGTAAATATTTAGAAGCTTGAGTGGAAATTTTGATGCGAAAAAAAGAGGTGAAACATCAAGAAATAGTATTATTCACTGCAATTGCTTTGAATATATTTATTTCTCTTCATAAGAACTAAATAACTAAATAACTAATGTTCTGAGAATGAAATATAAATAATTGTTTCGACATTACAACATTTCGTTTCAGAAATCAAACAGCACATGTTATATTTCTGAAATTTTCTCTTTTTAATGTGGTAAAGCATATATTGTAGTGATTGTAGGAAATCTAACTATACTTTTTAGTGCAATAAGAAAATATAAATATAAAAAAAACATCTACAATAAGGCTATTTTCTTAACAAGGATTTATAGTTTGTAATAGAAAACTCCTGAGAGAAAAAAAATATTCATTATGAATATTGAGAGCATTAAGAGGGTATTCTTAATGACCTAATGGCGGAACAGCGCTGATTTGAGTGAAAAGTTTCAGTTTGTTTCCAGACAATGTTGCACAATAGACAATAAGAATGTCTCTTTTAAATCTTTAACTTAAAATGTTTTGTGTAAGAGAGATAAGATTATTTTATGAAAGACATGTTTTTTTATTAAATTTTACATATTTAGTACTTATAAATTATGAAACTTCTATAAATATAATTTTCTGACAAAATTCCATTTATTTCTTATATAGTATAAATAGCCATGGCAGATGAATTGCTCTTGCCCTCAAATGTATGCATGTCAAATGTTACATTAATATCAATTGAAGTTCTTTTGAGAGATACATTGCAGGGTAGATATTTAATTTTTTTACAACAGTTTTAAGTTGTTAGATCATTTTTTACCCGGTATCCCATTATTAAGATTCTATATAAATATTAATATTAAAAATTCCGAAATTTCATAAATAATTATATTTTTAGAAAGCATTTTAAAAATGGTTTCCATTTTATGTTAAGCATATCTAATTTCTTTATTATACAAAAAAGGTGAGCTTATTTCCCTTTCATTAATCAAGTTTTAAGGTATGTAAAGCATATTTTGAAGTTATTGCAGGAAATCTAACTATACTCTTAAGCACTATTGGAAAATATAAATAAAAAAGCTACAAAACATATGATATATATATATGTATATATATATATATATATATATATATATATATATATATATATATATATATATATATATATATATATATATATATATATATATATATGAGAATAAAAATATCCTGGAAGACATATCAAAATACCTTATGCATAAAGTACAAATACATTATTTCCATTGTAATACACATTTAGTTTTAGCAAATTCTTATTTAGGTAATGAATAAAATTTTTAATAATGCAAAATTTATAATCTACATTCATTAATAAAAACTAGTATTTTTTAACAATAAGACTTGGGTATTACAAAAATATAATGATTAAAAGTTTTTGACATCCTTTTCTGTTGAAAGAGAAAATGAGACTCTTATTTGTAAATTCAAATTTGTACAAACAATCGAACATTTAATATATAGCAAAGAATATATATTTAAATTAAAATATTTTATGCAGGATTAAAAAGTTTTATACAGAACACGTTTTAATTAAACTTTGTATTAAATATTCATAAAGTTTTGAATTTCTATTAAGATTTTATATTAATTTACTGGCAACATTCATATTAAAATTTTTCTCTAATTAAAATTACACATTTGTAGTATTTTTTAAAAAAAGTAATTCGAACATTCAATAATAATAAATGCAATAACAATAACTATTAGAAAAATATTTAAATAGAAAATTTGTTCTTTTAATTTAATTTTCATGTTGTTTCATCATTTTACATTTTACTTTTGATAAAATGCTAATGCTATTGACCTATTGATTTTAGTTATAAATTCATCAAAATTTGATTTTTTAACTACATAAAATTATTGTTTATTTCAAACTTTTCACGTAGAATAATTTTTATGATATCTTTGTAATTATCAAGTTTTCAATCATTATTAATTTTTGTAGATTTAAAACAGATTATTGAATTAATTAATATTATTATATCTGCAAGTAGAATTGCGATGTTTAAGTAATAGTAATCACGTTTTTAAAATATTTGAATAATTGTATATTAATTTTTTTAAATGTCAAATACTACAAACTTGTACTTAATTGTGATAAAATCAATTAATATTCTGATATTTTAATGAATTATTCCGAAACAAGTCACAACTGATTATTTTACTCGCAGTAAAAAATGAAATACTCAAATTAATTATGTATATGAACACTAAGCTTAGAAAATACTCACATTTAATCAAGAAGAAATTTTTTGAAATGAATACTTAATTGACATCAATCTCATCCATCATAAATTAAATATTTAGGCGGAAGATTAATATCCACCTTTTTCTAATTTAATACGTTTTATTACTGAATCCCATTTTAAGGGCTTGTCTATCTATCTTAAGTGCCAATTTTGATTTCACCTATTTTTTTTAAAACGATTGGTTTCCAGTAATTTATTCAAAACTGAATGGTTAACTCAGCATGATTGATGAGGCCCCGTTTGAGAAATAATATATCTTTATTAAAATATATACTCTAATTTTTTGAATGCTTAGTTAAAGAAACTGTTAAAAGGGTTAAACTACCATAATTTATAGTTGTAAATATTATCATCTTAGAATACTTCATATTTTGACATAATTATAAAAAGATTCCATCATGTTTAGATTACAAAGATTCATTAATTTTGATAAATTTGCTTCTTAAAAAAATTATAGTTTTTAAGGAAAATAAAAACTGATAATGTCCTTAAAAATATTTTCTAAAAATATTTTTTTTCGTGGGAAGAAAAAATGAAAATCTCATCACTAAATCATACTTAAAAGTATAGTTAATAATCACGATTTTTTTTTAAATTCCTAATGCTTATTGAATACAATTTAATTATAATTATTTTAGGGTTTACTAGTGTATTGTAACAAAAAATGACAATAATAATTGAATTAATTAAATATATTCAAGAAAGATTAATTTCAAGAAAGATTAATACCTGAAAATTTCGATCTTTTTAATAAATAACATTTATAATTATAAAATAGAAATTAATCTGAATAAAAGTGCATACACTCTAATACATTTCAGTTTCAAGTATTAGATTATCTTGTATTCATAGCGCACGATTAACAATTATTTAATAAATCAGTTTTAACGTGTCGTTAGATTTTTTAAATTCCGCATCTATTTCCAAGATTTCTTTAATAATATTTGGTAATTATATTTCATCATCATTTTAGTAAATTGACCTTTTTTGTATACCTTACAATACCATTTAATGTCACTTCTTTACAGAAATAGAGATCTAGAATTGAATTTACGATTTTACAATGCCATGTAGTACAAGGAAGGTATAACGATTGTTGATATTTAATATTAATGTAAATGAAAGTTAGTAAAAAGCTTTACGTAGCAGATTTGCTTATTCACTACATCGTATATATGCATAGAAATCACTAAGGCTCATATGATATGTGATATGGACATTATATGTTAATTTGCATCTTCTCCAGAAAAATCGCAATCAAAAATCATTATTTGTTAAACAGATTTAGTTGTTGTTCAACATGTAATATGTAAAAACAAATTTTAGTTAAAGATAACAAGTAGTTAAACGCTGCATAACTAATATACGAGTTTCAAAAATAATTGCTTTTGTTTTTGTGTTTTTCTATGACTGTTTTGATTAATTGCATGCATTTACAAACAAAGAAAGTTTTAAAACATTCTCTTGAAGCTCGTTTCATTGAATACTCATATGGAATATCAGAGCAAAAATATAAAACTGCATCGAGCAGGAAAATTATAAATTTAATGTAATTTATAGTTATGATCCTCTCTACAAATTTTTCTACTTTCAATTTTGATAAAATTGTATTACCTTTAAAGTTGTAATTATCTCAAATTCATAAATGTATACTTTTTCAAGACAAAGATGAGGTTAGAATTTCAATCGCAAGCTAAATAGGATTTCAAAACAGTTCATGGGTTTAATTTTAAACTACTTTTTCAATGTTTCAAAATAGCAGTAAGCAATTTTCAGAGTAAGAACGCACATTCATTTCAAGCTAATGTTAAATTTTGGAAGATGGATATTACGTTTATTTCTTGTACACGCAGATCTGTCGTGGTGCTGCGTAGGTATCTTCCCTTTTTCTTCATTACGAAAGTAAATACGCTACAATATCTGTGAAAAACCTTCACATAAAACATTATGGTGTAGATATTCAATGTCTTGTAACAACATTTACTTATAGGATGTTCAATTGACAGTTGAAGGTTAACTCTATTGCCTTTGGTTCAATAAGTCGTGGATTCGAATCTTGTTTTAGGGTTGGTTGTTTGCAGTTATTTATAATTCATTTCAAATTCAAGTTCCGGTCTAACCTTTGCGTGGAAAAAAACAACCATTGCAAAAAATTACCGTCGGCATCAAAATAAAACATACTAAGTTGTTACACATAACCATTGATTATGAATAAAGTATGAATAAGTATATTTTAAATTCAGATCTATTCAGTTAAAATATAGTAGTGGAATTTTGTATTTCAATGAATCTGTAACACTCACAAAATCTGCATTTTATTAAAATGCTTTTTTGCTTAAAAATCTGTTAGTAAATGTGCAAATCAATTGAAGTATTTTTTGAAACATGAACACGATTGTATATGTATCTTTGCTTTTTACTGTGAAGTTGATCAATTTACAATACTTGATTGTAAATCATTAAAATGTTACAAAATTCACTAAGTTTTCAAACCTGAAACAATAATTAACCTTTGAATTCTCAAAGATAAATATGAAATATTTGTAATAAATTGGAACCAATATACATCACTAAATGAAATGTATTTTTCTCGTTTCAAAAGCATAAATAATTTAATGTTACAAGAATGTCATATATTTGTTATACAATGTTACATTTTGGTATATCGGTACTGCAGATAAAAATAATTATGTAGATATTATGTTCTATAATTTTCTGCTATTTCACCTATTTGAAGAATAATTTCTGTTCATGTTAAAATGTATAATCTATATAAAATGTACGAAAATAAATAATTTTTCGTTCAAACTTTTTAACAATAAGTCTCTTGTAAAACGATCATATATTTTCTACTGTATGATATTGTGCGTAAAATTTAAACCTTATCAAATACTAAAAGTTATTATATCACATTACTTTATACATTCAAATTAAACATTCCAAACTTATTGGTTACAACAACGGCAACAAACCTACAAATACAAACATCACAAATATACTTAAACAGTTTTGAAATACACATACATTATTTTCATTAACGAATTATTAGTTTCTAAGCAATTATTATTTCATATAAATTTTAAAAATATTAAATTCCTACTCAGTTAAATTAGTATTAAACATTTCTTGTAGTTTTAAATTATTAATAATATAAATAAATTTAAGTTACATCGTTTTTAAAACAATAATTCACACAAAATTATTTAATTTTCTAGTAATGCTTTTATAAGCTCGCGATAACCAACATAGCATTTTCAACACAAAATTATTTTAAAAAAAAAGCTTAATTTAGTGAGGAAAATGCTCTATTATATTTCGATAAAAACATAATTTTTACTACCACTACAGTTGCATACATGAAGTAAATGACTTATTATGAGTTCTGCTCACAATTAGATATTAAGTTTTAAATATATTTAAATGTTTCATTTTATACACAGTTGATTTCAAGTTTTCAACAATTTATGCATTTTATGTTATTATCTTTTTTCACTTATCAGTCATCATTTTAAAAGCTGTTATTATATTTTGAAATTTAAATTGTAAATCATTTAATGCATTTATAGAAGTTTCGTAAAGTTTCTTTAAAAACTAATATTAATAAAAAAATGTGCAGAACTTAAAAAATAAATCCAAATTTCCAGGTCATTATATCTCTTCTTAGTCAAATAGTTAACGTAGTCATGTTTTTTATGAGTAAATATTGACAATCATTTTGAGATTAATTAAAAAAAAAGAAATTTAAAAAATCCAGCATTTATCTAGCTTAACTTTTTCTGTAAGCATTAAATTGCTCGAATGTTTTATAAAACTTTGCTTTTTATTCTATGAAGTTAATTCAAATATTTCTTAGTTTCCTACCTCATAAAAAGAAGAAAACTTGGTGATAAGGAATCATCCATAATCACCAAAAACATTTTTAAACGGTTTTTCAGAAACACGTACTATTATTATTATTACAAGTGCTTGATGACCTTCTCTATTTTTGCAACTTTCATTGCATTTCTTTACCCAATTCACCTTAATTCTCTCATTAGTCGAGTTAATTAAGTTATTTCTTAGTACTTTGTAATAGCTAGATGCAGGAAGAAGGTTCTTCGCCAATTGGAGTACTCAACAAGACGTTGCAAGTTTTCTGAAGAGAAGTATAACACCCCTCCGCCCAACTACACCTCCACTCTTTTGCTGAGCAAACCTTCTAATCTTTACTTTTTATGGCTTCAAAATAAGATTTTCGTCATCGTTAGCGTATTTTAAGATGTTTCTTTTTTTTATCTGTTTTGAATATGGAAATGAGATTTTATTTAATGTTCTTAGCAAGTGATTTTCTTGGTTAGCAGGTATTATTGAAGGGATTTGGTGTTGAATATAATTTACCTGTGAATCTGTGTAAAGATATACAAGTTTTAAGTAAAAGTTGCTGATACAGAGAAATAAAACCATTAACACTTAAAAGAAAAAAAATGTGAAGCAGATGCTTCTGTTTGCTTATAAGTTTAAACTAAATAGCTTGACGATGCATTTCTCGCTGTAAATAAGTAATATAAAAGTTCAAAGGAAATGACAACAATTAAATAAAACTATTTCTGTAGTTTTTAAATTGTTATCTATTTTGTTTTTGTTTTACTCATTTATTATTAAATAAAGTATTTGTAAAAATATAAAGTTTTAAAATTTGCATAAAAAACTTACAAGTTTGAAAAATATTTTTTTTAAAAAAGAATAAAGCTATATTTATTTATGCATATAAGAAAAAGAAATATAAAGTATGTTGTTTAATTTATCTAATGTGCACTTAAAACGATATACATATTTGCCGTTGGAAGTCACAACTTGTTTCCATAATATTAGGGATATTTTACTACTTGGCAATAAAAGGGCGGAATGTATGTCATCTTTCTCATATAGTAGGACATCCAGTAAATAACCAATCGTAGCCTTTAAAGTTGGTAGCTCTTTGTAATTTACAAGGGGAGTTCAAGCGAAAGACCCTACATTTTTCTTATCCACCCAAACATATAGATATAGATTTCACTTAGAAGATAATGATGCCATGTTTCATTTTAAGTGTTCCAGCTGCAATCAGCAAACAAGAAGGTTCATCGCTTGAGTCAGGTGTAGACCCTGCTGTTCCTGGTAATGAGAACAAAGCCTTCTAAATATCGGTACCATTCTTTGAAATTCAAAAATAAGAACCTACATTTAAATTTCTTATATATTAATCATTGAAAGCTTAACTGATGTAACTATTGATATTCCAATCAAAATTTTTCATTCACTATAAAACATTTTATAATACTGAATTCGTAACTTGGTTTAGATTTATTCATGTTGGAAAAGTAGTTCATGTAGTTTATTTTTTAAAGGTGTGCAGTAACTATTTTTCATATATTTTGTGGAAGAATAACAATCTCATAAACTTAGAACAATAGAATTTCCACTCAAATGAATTTAAATATTATTTGGTATTACATGTTTCACTAGAGGTTTTATATTCAAATATAAATATAATTTTTGTATGCAGGCATTATATTTTTATTCTGTGTTCATGTAAATATTCTTATAAATTATATATTTCTGTGAAATATATTGATACATTTCTGAATTTGAGAAATATTTTATGTTATTTATTATATTTTGGAGAAATACATTATCTTTGTTTTCAAAGAAAAGGTATGAACCTTTAAGTAACATAGTATATTATTTTCCTTTTCACGAGAATATTTGTTGTCTCGAGTAGTGTTTTTGGTGTAAGTAATTTCACGATGTTAAGAATCAATTGCACTCAACATATATTTCTTTCGTTTTAACTATTACTTTTAGAACTAGTTAAGAAAACTAGTTTAATCATTAGGGAATTATTTAATAAGGTTTTAATAGTACTTACTCTAGTTTCTCCCAAATGTAATTAATGATTTTTGGTTGGCGAGATTTTTAAATATATTTTTATTATCCATTAACTGATTAAAATGGTAATGTTTCTGTGTGATTAAAGGGTTGTTTTTAATCTTTACGATAAGTTATTAGCCATTTTATGGCAATCGTTAAAGTAAGATTAGACTATTAAAATGTATTCGTAAATGGCGCTGATTACGTGAAAGTTTTTAATTAAGATTGATGTGAAAATTATCAGGTACAGTTAAATAATCTGGAATACTATCATGCATTTTAGATAATATTAGACTGATTTATAAAGTATAATCAAAACACATAATTTGAACATTTTAATGCTTAATATTTGCAAATGTGCTCTTAAGCACAAAAAAGACTTCTAAAATATTATTAACACTATGAAATAATAATGTATGAGCAGTATGTGTCTGATTGATAAGCGAAATCAGTAAGGAATAAGGATTTGGTAAGACATTGAAACTTAGAAAACATTAAAATAAGCTCTATATTGTGAATAATGTTATACTTTATATAATACTCTCTCTCTTTCCACTACAAGTGGTAGAAGGGATATTACCTCATATATAGTGGGGCACCCATCGGTGCCATCGAGGGCCCAAAAGTGGTTGTTCATAATTTAGAAGCACAGGCCAAGTAGAAAAGCTTACCTCTAGCAGATCCCTCTGGGAGTGGCCTGTCAATCCCACAGATATCATTTGGCATGAAGAATATTGTGACCACGACACACACACACACACACACACACATATATATATATATATTTAATGTGCCATTTTGGGTAGGGCTTTGAACTCACAATCTCCTGTTAATGAGAATGAATTCCCAAATGAACCAGGACATCGCGGCTTAAAGTAAATGTATAGAAATGAATTTTTCTGCAATAATACCAATGATATTTTAGAACAAGTGCTTATGAGCTGATTTCAGTAATTACAAGGAACCATTTAAAAAGGAGTAGAAAGACATAATTTTCTTTGAAGTCCATTGCTCATTCAACTGCTTGCGTTCACAGTAGATATATATCTGATTCTAAATATTACATACTCCTATTGGAAACTTAAGCCGTTCTTAGCTAAAACAGGAGACTGTCTGGAAGAAAATGCTTTTGGACAACCTCACATCTAGAACCAAATTAAACTTAAGAACTGAATTCTTGATTGATCATGGAAATGTCATTCCTATGGTTGAGAAATCTGACATAATAAAAAATTTTAGTTTTTTATCCAAGAATATTTACATACCAAGGTTTCAAAAGTTCAGTAGATATTTTCATCAAATTCTTTAATAAGTTTGAAAATTTCAAAAAATATATACATCCGTTAGCTACCAAGTCAGAGATGAGGTTGCTTTCCAATATTTTATAACTTTTCACAATTTTATTCTTCAGCATTCTACATCATTCTCAGTCATCAGCAAAACACGATGCCACTTATGACACTTGGAAGATCGACCATAATTTTGCAATTTTTTAAATTGTTCATCTTAATTACAAATAGTATACTGTTTGGGAATTAAACATTCCAATAATCCAGTCTTAAATAAATTTTTATGCAACTAACTGTGATGATCCATGATAGGTTTCCCGTATTCACTGTTTTCGGGGAAGATAGTTTCGTAAGCGATGATTCATCCGCAAAGCCAAATAATAATAACAATAAATGCATAAATAAAATTGATTTTAGTTAAGTTATCTGTATTTGAAAATCTAATCGTAAACTTATGCTTCGGAACTGCAAAATTGTGATAATACATAATTTGCATAACAAATATTCTTTTATATTTTTGATTTCAATCTTAATTATTTTTCTACTTGTGCTCTCTCCTCAAAGCTGCATTTATAACTCATTATAAATTACAGGTGTATAATATCATCATCCTATAGTTGTCTTTATCATTCAGCAGAAGGTGATTACAAATTTATCAGAAATGTTTAACATAAACCCACTACTTATAAAGTTGAATGCAAACTATTCTACTTTATTTTAAAATAAAAGTCCTAGCAATTACCATTAAAATAGAAAAGCTCCTAGGAATTAAAAGCAATACAGATAGTTGGTAACGACTGCTAAACAGATGACACAATATTAAGTACCCTACGAACAGTAGTAGAAATTTTTGCCATACAATTTTAATATTCTTTGTAGAATGCAGATAGAAAAGACTTGTTGCAAGAATGTCTCCTTGTCATGATTTACGGTATTGTCAGATTTGTCACCAATTCTAGAATTTTATAATTGATTAGATAATTTTATAATTATAATAAATTAGATAGCCAAAACTTATTGCAAATTAAACGTGTTTAAGTAGGATTAAAATATTCATTGCTTGGAGTAATTAAAAAAAATTAAAAAACTGTAAAATTATGTGTCTAAGGTGACCTTGCATAACTATATATCCTAATATATACCAAAATAATTTTTCGCCTTAAAGTAATGCAACTGGATCTCAGAAAATAGGCATTTATAATTTTTCTAATAATTATATCATTTTAAGTTTAAAAATAATTCAATCATTAATGTAATAATTTTTATTACAAAATATTTAAGTCTGATTGTTGTGTTGTGAGTACTTGCGGTTTGTTTATTTTTGATATTACTACAATATTTGCAATTTCTTACTTTTAAAAAAGTTTGTTAACGTATTTAAAGTTTTTACCCTTTTGGATATAAACTGCTAGTCACGAAAAGGGAAAAATATATAGAGTTGCAAAAAATTTATAAAAGAATGAAAATGTCGTCAAATACAGTACCTGACAATAATGAATATGCTCTTGAAGCTAAAAAAATAATTAATGGTGTGTATTTAAAAAATGTTCAGAAATTAATATATGTATATTGGATTAAAAATTCTAATGTTGAAACAAAATTTATTAAGCCTTTTTGTATTAAGCCTTTTTTAAGTATTAATAAAGTAAAAATTTAGAAATCTGCAAAAAATATAAATATATTACTGATTTCTTTACAAATTTAGAATAATTTTTGTAAAAAAAAAAAATGTATGCATTAAGTTTTACATATCGGGTAATTCACAATAATCCAAACTATTTCAAAGTAAAAAGCACTACAACTCAACTTCATTGTAATTTTTTTTTCATTTTTACTGTCCTCAAATTGAAATGGGGTTGGTGGAACTTGAAAAAAAAAAAAAAAAAAAAAAAGACTGGGGAAAGAAAAACGAGAAATTGGCGAGGTGACCAACCGCAAACTGATCTGCTGCGTTCTAGATTTTCTTCCTCTTATATCTTTTCTTGAGATTCTCTACTTTTCCATCCTTCTATCCCATTCCAGGCGTCAAATTCTTGGCAAGATAAGAACTGAACTGACGTCTCCCACGATCCGCAGGTGTTAGAATATATTTTTTGCCCTCCCGTCAGGAGGACCCTGAGGAATCGGGAAAGTAGATCCCTGGGAAATCCCCCGGAGGTCCCGGGGTAAGCAGATGATTTGTCAAGTGCATTAGAGAGGAAAGAGAGTGGAGGAGGTAGAGGGAATTTGCGAATGGAATTCAGGCACCAATGAGTTAGGGCTACTTTGTATCTACTATATATGCTACTGGAATTCGATTCTACGACACTGTACTTCTGAGTTTAATTTTAGTTTTTCTTCCATTACATCAGCATTCATCTAAATATTTATTTGTGCTATAATGAGCTTTTAATAAAATTTTATGAATTGATTGAGCTTTCAAAGCTAGATTTTAACTATGATTTTTAAATGACGTAAAATGAAAAACTTTGAATTGGTTGACCTACAAAAGCTAGACATTACTTTTGATTTTTAAAAGACATAAAATGAAATGGTTTGACCTTAAATGATAGAGAGTTTGAAAACAATTCTGTATAATATATTTTAAAATTATTTAGCATAAATAATGCATACTAATTCAGCATATAATGAATATTTATAATTTACAATCAACAACATTCAACTGCTATACAAAACTTTCTTTAACATGAGAAAAAATTCAACTTTTCCAAAGTTTTAATGTAAATTAAAAGATATTGATTATCATTAGAGACTAATTTAAAGCTCTTAAAATTCATTGCTAAGTGTTCAAATATCTAAGACTATTACGGCATCACGATTACAATTATTTTTTTACTGATTTATTACAGAAATGCGCTATTTTAAAATGTTCTCTTTAATATAGCATATTTTCATGTTGAATTTGCTATCAATATTTCATTAAAATTGATTGTAGCAATATTACTATTTATTGTAAAATATATTTCGTAATAATAATAATAATAGAAACTCAGAATTGCTTTTGTTAAAAATTATTTTTAAGTATATTAGAATTTTTATTTTGTTAAATAAGTTATGCCTTTAGTAATATAACTTAATTCCTTGTACTAAAGAACTAAGTAACTGATAAGATCTATATTTCAAATAGTTAAATTTACTCATATTACGAGATTTCAGTTTGTGCTTTATTAAAGAGGATAAGGTCTATCAACACAATTAAATTTGGTCATGTTCTGATAAATTTCTCAACTTTAGGATCACAACTCTTCTTTCATATGTTACATATATGATTCTCAAATGGCAGCAAAAATGATAATTACCATATATTTTTTTTAAAATTCAAAAAAGTATAAAAAGAAGCATAAATTTAAAAACATAAAAATTACAAAAGTTTTCCATTTAGTAAAAGAAAAAATATATATTTTTTAATTTTGCATTTTTGATTAATTTAATAAACAATTATATAAATTTGAGTTATTTTAATTCATGCTCAAAGTGATTTAAATTTCCGAAAGTTTACTATTTTTAGAAATTTTATTGTAATTAAATATTACAAAGCAAATACTTCTAATTGTTACATATAGAGCTGGTAATGTTTAAATAAATTATAACTATATGACACTATATGAAAATACAAAGTTCAATTATTATTTAGTCTAAAAAAGATATTTTTTAAATTTATTTTTAATTATTTATTTATATCAAATTTAATTTATTTATATCGAATATGAAATTTAAGCTGGTAAATGAATGGCCCGCTTATTTTTTTTTTTTTTTTCAGTTTAACATTCACTTTGTTTGGCTTTAATATCAGATTCAATATTTGTAGAATTTTGTTGTTAATTTTGATTTTGTTTTTGATTTATAGGTTTGGGATGAATTAATGCTTTTATATAGTAAAAATATAACTGTAAAGATATCAACTAACCAATATCTATATTAAATAATTTACTTAATAACACTAAATTTGATTCAAAATATTTAAAACATTGAGTTTAACAATTTACAATTAATACAAGTTTCAATATAATCTCAACTAATGCTAACTTCTATATAATTTATAGTTAATTAGAATTTTTTCACATTTTTAAGAATATTGAAATTATATCATCATATTGAATAAAACTTCAAATATGCAAGAAGATTAATTTGAGTAATTCCATTATTAGAACAACTGATATTTTTTCTATGATAATTAAATTAATAGGTTTAATTTTTAATAATTGAGTAAAAAAACTCATTAAAATTTTTAATGATAATAAATAAACATATCTAATGATGAGTTACAGCACAATCAAGTATAATTTGAATTAAATAAATGTATTATTTTATCAATCAATGACAGCGTATTAATTAATGCAGATTTTTAAAACATAAATAACGCCATGTTAAATGTAATTAATGCCATATTAAATATGATTACAGTTATGTTAAATATAATTAATGTCAAGTTAAAAACAAATGTTTGCTTAATCGTAGTAGTATTAACATTATATATAAATTGAAATATATTTATATAATTTTTTACCTTAAATATTATATTCTTTATTATTTAAAATAGAAAACATTCACATATATTTTTCGATGTTTTTCTGTTTTCAAAATTATATTAATATGCTTGAATTAGAAAAAAAAAATTAATGCTTCTAGGTTTGAAAAATGTAATATTAATTCTTTTACAATTTAGTTTCAAAATTTGTTGCGATAATGGGTTTTACCTAGACCTTAACTTATATAAATATAAATCATTTGGAATGTGGCAATGCTCACTAATGTTTTAGTTCTTTAGCAAATTAAATAAAAATGAATTCTTGGTATCTTATAATTCTTCACACTGATTACAGAAATTCCAAAGCGCACCACTTTAGCTCTAAATGAGAACTTTGTGTATACTCATACATGCGGCAAAATGATGCATACTTTGGGGCAAAGCATCACGTACTTCGGTTAATGGGCAATGTTAACAGAACCTGCATTCTCGAAAAGACTGGGCATCGCCTGGTGTTGCTTTACTTTTTTCCCCCTTCTTTTGGTGGAAGGCTATTGGACCAGAACGAAGTGATGACACTCGGTTCTACGTAATTAGAAAAACGTGGTTGTCTGCTAAAACAACGTCGACTTACGTGATTGGTTGGAATTCGATATTTCAAAGGTGATTGGGAGAATGTAAAAGGGGTTGTCAACAAATACTAACTAGCACTGATTACAAACAAAAACTTTTTTTTTTTTCTGTTTTAGGATTCCGATGATTGTAATCTTTCTGGTAAGATAAAATGTTCTGAAAAATAGAGAATTTGTATTTTTAACTTTGGTGATATTTAAGTATTTTTTGCTTGGAAAAATTACGTGACACGTATAAATAAATTTAAGATAATGAAGCTTGTGTCAATTTAAAGTAACAGAAAAATTATTTGCAAAAATTTAATAATATAATACAACTGTTATGATCTAATGCACTAAAATTACATGACAAATCATAAACATTAAATACGAGAAATATATTTAATATTTAGGATTTTTTTATTTAAGATAAAAAAAAGAATTTTAAGCAAAAAGGAACATAATACATACTTTTAGGTTTAATTTTAGTTAAAATCATTTTAAGAGGTTTTACTTTAAATCATTTACAATGCTAAATGGATTTCAATATATTACTTTATAGTGCATGTTTTCATGTTTAGGGTTACATCGCTCTAAGAAATATTCCGGCTGAGAATATGAGAATTAGATGCATTTTAACTGTAATTGCTTAAAAATTTAATGAGTCATAAATTGCTGCATTGCAATAATTTATTTAATAAAAGTCAGAATTTCATTTTCAGTGTAATGAATTTCTAATAAGTTGAACAAACTACTTTCGCTGTTCTAATATTCTTCAAAAAATTTACTAATTTCTAACTTAACATAACATTTATATATATATAAATAAGAAAAATTCTTAAACATATAATGTTTATCTCACAAAATATTGTTTCATAGTTTACATGGGTCAATCAAACATCCAACAAATATCATGAATTACATTTTCAAATATGTATGTATCATATTTGTAAAATCTTAGGTACAAAGTATGACACAATTATATCACATAAAGAATACATATTACTTTTAACAAACATTTGCAATATATATTTATAAGATAGTCGTCTATTAGAGTAAACATGTTTGCTGTTGCTATTTCCTTGTATCTAATAAGGGTAGTTATTAAAATTCGAAGATGTTAAAAATTACAAATTTTTCTCAGTGATATTTTGAAATGCTTTTATTATATAACGGTTTATTACAAACAATGTTTTCCTAAATATATAGCGCAGTTAAGTTATTCTCCTCGTCTAAAATAGGTATGTATTTACTATTACTTGGAAATATCGCTGAATATATTTTCCCAAAATTTCTTCAGTTCATTCACTTACATTAATTTTAATTAATTAATGGAACTTATTAATATATTAATATCATTTCATTTAATTTTATATTATCATTATTTAAAGAAACTATTTTTTTTATTGTGTTTCCTCTTCCTAATCGCATTTCATAGCATTAAATCACAATTCCCATATAAGCTAGATATAAAGCTTAGTTGTGAAGAACAACGTGTTTCTAACAAATTGTTTATAGTCTAGGAAGTTATTTTTTATATTTTCTTGGTGTATTTTGTGTTCAATTATGTTAATTTTCCAATTAATCATCATTATTTTTTTAATATAATATTTTTTTTGTATTGTGAAAATACCAATGATTTTAACTGTGCAAATATTTTCTTTTTAGTAAAAGATTATGATTTATAAGTTTTTCGAAGTAATATTGGCACTTCACAATATATCTGAACTAAATTGTAAAGATACCATCTTAAAAGTTCAAATACAAATTTAGTTTAGATTGAAAACTTTAATTTTTATTTAATAGTAAATTTAATATATCTAATTATAATATTTGGATTACTAAACTTAATATACAGTGCGAACATAAATTAGCATATTTTATACAGCAGATTGAGCTTTATACTACAATTTTAGGTAAAAGTATTTGATTATTTATCCGAAAATTCAGTATAAAACTATGCAATGATATTTTCATATTGAAAACATTTATCTAATATTTACATTATTATCAAATATTTACAGCAAATTCCTTCTCCAAACATTAAAGAATGTTTGGAATGGCATTCATTTTGTACAGGATTTAATGACTTACTATGAAGTATGAATGATAATGGATAATTTTGAATACTAACTATTTATTTCGCCTTTTATTAACGTTTTATCAATTGGTACTCAGAAAATTAAAAATGGAATAACATTTAATAAATTTCAGCCGAATGCTCGTAGGCAAATCAAATTTATCATCGGAAGCAATGAATAAATGTAATAACTTTTTTAATAAATAAAATAATTTGCTAATTTTTATATTATTTGTTCACTTTTTGCTCTGAAAACCATTTAATTGTGTCCTATTAATAGCAATGCATTTTAACCATTATAAATATATCAATATGAGTTGAAAATTATATTGATTAGTTGGCAATTAATCCGCTAGAGCACTAAATATTATTCAGTTGCCACATAAGGAGATGAAGAGGATGAGATAAAATTTTGATTAAAATAATAGTTGCACAAAACTGTCTAAAATACGGTTACTTCACAGAGCAGCCGTTATTTAATTAAATAACATAAATAAAATTATGAAAAAATATTGTATTGCAAGTAAAGACGTTAAGCCCCCCCCCCACACACACACGGACTCACGCAGGCACACACACATACACAAATATGAAAATTTAATAGCTTATACCTCTTTAAATTCTTAATTTTGTATAAAATTTACGTTTACTTTTGAGATTTGTCAAGTAACACATGAAACAAAATAACTAAATAAAACATTTGATAATGGCCTTTTATTTAACTTTTAACATTCGGTATATTCAAATGACAAAAAACATAAAATACTTATTCATTTCAGAGGGTTAGAAAATTTAGATTTATGGAATGGAAAAAAAGAACAAAATATAGTATTCCTCAGTATTAGTCTACATTTATTGAAAATAGAATAGTTAAAATATTAGTACCATATTTTCGTATTATTGGAAAATAGTTTGTCAGTCCTATAGTCAAAATTAAATTTAGATAACACTTTTTGTAGCAGAAACATTAAAAATATACTGTATTTTAAATTAGATTATTTAAAAATTTACTTTTCCATTTCTAAATACACTCTGTCATTTTTAATTGATAAAATTTACCTCTGAAAAAATATCTCTATGTGAAAAGATTTTAATTTTACAATTTTAATTCGATTTAAAAACTTAAAACATGCGTTTTACATGAAGTTTATTAAACACATTTTATTTTAACTTAATTTTAAATACTGAAAGGAATAAACTGGTGTTTTTACATGAATTTAAATGCACAAATGTTTTATTTCTTAAGTCAATTCGAATAACAACAAGCTTAAGCATTATTTTAAAAGAAGCTTCTACGTCAATTTCTAAGTTTTTCATGTGGAAGCATTCTTTTTCGTTTGCTACCTAAAGATTAATTAAAAAAGATTTTGCATTTACGTATTATCAGAACCATGCAAACCTTCGGGATAACTTGCCAAATTGTCAACCACGTGCTTCTTTTCAAATTTCCCCGCTTGCCACCTTTCTCAGATTAACCATTCTTTGAAAATGGCAAGGTCATATATTAAAATGCGAATCTGGGATTTACCGAAAAAGATACCATTACAATTTTATAGAAATATAACATTTTACCAGACTTTAGAAAATGTACCAACTCTCACCTGATAAAGCTTTATTTTGGAAAACAGAATTTTTGGGAGTGCAAAGTTGCTACTTGTAATCAACACGCGAAAATAAGAAGTGGTAATTGGTTGGAGGGAAGCCGTACCCCGTTATTAACAGCAATAAGATTCATGTATTGTTTTTGCAAAGAATTAACAGCATTCAAATTTTGTGGCGGAGAACTTAATTTAGCAGACAGAACAGTCATAACTGGAATAATTATATGAGAGAGATTTGTATTCTCCACACATGGAAATCAAAGAAAGAATGAAAATAGATGGACCTGGCCGCATTGTGGAAATATATGAAAGTTTTTGCTCTAAAAGGAACAATAATTCGGGTCGAATATTGCCAGAGCAATGGACTTTTGGTGGCGTCTGTCGAGAGACCAAACAAGCATTTTTAACAATCGTTACTGATAGAACTGCAGTCACGCTTTTCCAGAAATTTGTCGAAAACATTGAAGAAGAAAGTACACTTTATTCTAACAGTTTCAGGGCGTATCAGATTGATCAACTGGCAATGGCTGGATTTATTATGTAAGAGTAAATCACGAATATAATTTTGTCGAACTTGAAACGGGTGTAAATACCCAAAGAATGTGGGGCTCCGCAAAATGGAGGAACAAGAGACAGCGGGGTACAGCAATACACCATCTTGAGTATTACTTGGCAGAATTCATATGGCGACAAAACCAAGAAAATGATATGAAAATCGTTTTGATTCTATTCTAAAACCATTTCGCAATATTTTCCACTAAACGTAATTGATATGAGGTCAAATGAAAGTAAAAATTATACAGATAAAACGTACTTATTATTTTTCTTCATATATTATTTATTGTTTTCTTTCATACTGTTTCTATCGCATTGCACTTTTCAACTACGTGCTCCATGTCCCGTCAGCGTATTCCGTTTTTAGAATTGGCCCGGTTTTATATAATGCCGCCAATATGATTGCTATAATACGTAAGTACCAAAGATTTCTATAGGCCAACATGTTATCAGAAATAATTATTTTATTCAAAATTAAACGATTAATGTATTTGTTATTTTCAATCAGAAGTATTTGCCGTGATTATAATTCTAATTTATTAAGATTTCACTTTCTGAATAATAATTACGATAAAATATTGTTTTAAGTGTGAATTAAATATTCACACATGTTTTACTCATAAGCTTTAAAAAATTAACTAATTGTTAAAACCTGATCAAATGTTCTCCTCTCAAAAATTTAAAATGGCATCTCTCTCTTACTGATTTATTGTTTTCAATTATCTGAAGTCTTAAATTGTCCTTTACGTGAGGTGCTTTGTCAAATGATATTTCGCTCGCAATCTGAACGTAATCTAAGGGGAGAAACTTTTAAGCAAATCTTTTAATGATGGCACCAATTTCCATAAGTAGATTACAAACTAAATGAACATTTGCATATCAATCCCTTGAACTTGACTTATTTTGAGATTAAAAGAAGAGAGTCAATTAAAATTTGTCGATGATACACGGCGCTCAATTCTTTGATGAATTCAAGAAAATCATGGACATCGCTAATTTAGCCAACAGATTCAGGAACTGTTAAGTTATTCATGTGAGTAATTAAATTAGGATTCTTTTTATCATTGTTGACTAGAATGAAAGTTGTTTTTACTTAGAAACGCACTTCCCCTTGAAACATTTTATATTCTAACCCATAAGAAACGCAATAACACACTCCTACAAAAAAGTAAATTGTTGATAATAATTTGAGCTTCCATGAACTCTGTTGGAAGAAAAGACATAGTGTGATAATATTGACCATGGCAAATTATCAGAAAATACAAACGGTGAGAAAGACTCATGAAAAAAGGAATCCATTCAGTGATTCGAAATTCCCATTTCCTTGTTGCTCTTGACCAATATGCGAACCAATATAAACCAGTTGTTTCTTTTGTGGAAACTCAATCTTTATCTTTGACCCATTCGGCCGGGCAGCCTTCTTCAACAAAAACTATGTTTGTTTTTCATTTCGAAGATGAACGGATGTAAAGGAAAAAAAGCTATTCACTTGTATGAAGAGGAACAATAAGATTTCTGAAGCAATTTGGATAACTGGAAGAAAAATTGAAGGAACAAATACAAGTAATTTTCTATGTTTTCTTCCTTTCTTATTCCAGTCTGGTAAATATTTCGAAACAAACATTACGTGCAAAAACTGGCTTTTAAAATATATAAGACAAATCTAGAAAGGGACAGAAAAAATATACAATGTTCCGTCTTATATTTACTAAAGTGAGTTAAGCACATTTAAAATGAATTATTAAACCTTTTTGGACATATTTTAGCACAAATTATTTGAAAATATTATGACGTCTTTCTTTTTATTGAAGTTTTTTTGTAAGATATAATTTGTATACTTTAATCGAATCATTTAGAGCATATAAACTTTAATGACTTATTCTGATATTTATAAAATTATTCATTGAAATTATAGAAAATAATTCGATAAAGTTACGAGATATATACTAAGATATATTGTATTTTTTCTGTAGTAAACATTGAAACTGCTCATATATTTCTTCTAAAGACAGAATTCTATCTTACCTATATGATTGTTAGTTTTAACTGAAAAATACATCAGATTTGCCGAATGCATTTAATATTTTCTTTGGGTTTTCTTTTTTGCTACAATATACAGACTACTATTTTATAAATTATATGGATGTAATCAAGATTCTTGAGTATTAAATGAAATATGATTAGAAACCAAGTTACTGGTTATGGTATTTACAAAAATGCAAAGATGTTTTGATAAATTTTAAAAATTGTTTAAGTCGATAAATAAAAAGTAAATGATAGATAAGTAATAAATAAATAGATATATAATGTATAGCGATAGAGTATAGTAATTAGATGTTATTGTTCAAATGATAAAGTCTGTACAGTTAATTCACATCATAAAACTCACTGTTATAGTTTCAATGATTTTCAAAATTGTATACATAATATTATTTTTTAAAAGATTAATTCACATTATTTAATTAGAAACATTTAAAGGTGAAATACAAAGCGTTTTTTAAATAATTTCAGAATAATTATTCATTAGGACGAATTTTAAAGTAAAATATCAAATTAATTTTTGAAAGTGAAATTATTGTTGAAATCTATGTAGATACAAGAAAGACATATTAGAGATTCTTTTCCGATGTCTTCATTTCTCTCTCATGAAGACAGTAGGAAATTAGATTGACTTGCTTCATTATTCCCCTCAATATGTGACCTCCAATTTGTGGTTCTCGGGGTCATGTGATTTGGTGCACTTGATGTTTGGATGCCACCAGATGCACTCACTTCGATTGAGCAGAGAAACTTTAGTAATGGGATTAGAACGGGAAAGCTGAAAACTCTTTTAAGAAGAACCATCAGAAAGGGAGGATTCCACGATAGTTTCTCTAATTCAAGATTGGAAGCCTGAAATGTGGAATTAAAATACTATTGCCAAGTATGATTCCAGTCAGGAAAAGAATAACAAAATTATTTGGATTTAATGCTTCAAATTAAATCGTAATTCAAACTTTTCTATAGATCTTTAATAACGATAGTTTGAAAAAATTATTGCGTTATATTTTTAAGCCTGGTTGGTAGATAATTTTAGTCAAAATAAGGGAAACTTGAAATAAAATATATAATTTAAAAATTGAAATAATAAAATGAAATAAGTATTATAATAAGCTGCCCCTTTTAATTTAATTAAACATTCCTATAAATTGAGTTTTTCCTTAAGACGGAAAACATTCTCAGCATTTATCATCAAAAGTAAATTAATATTTTTGTGAGTTTAATATTCTCATGTATTTGATTCAGGGAAATAATAAATATAAAAATATACCTAAAAATAGAAGTGGACTTTTTTTCTTGAAAGCCCAGTTTCATTTTTATTTTTGTATTATGAGTATTTTGAATGAAAACTGAAACTAGATTCTTTTTCTGGGAAATATCAGGTTTTTTTAAAAAATATTTAGAATATTTATGGACGGAAAAAATAATAAATGAAAATATGCTTATAAAATGAAAAGTTCTGCTATGTTATAAATGTATTAAATAAGTTTTCTCAAAAATGAAGCTTATCAAAAGACATTCCAAAATTTAAGATAAATAAATAAAATTCAAAATTTTATGCAATTCAAAATGAAAGCAATGTATTTCGTGTGCTAGATAGCTTGTTTCAGTATAAACCACAACTATTTAATAACTATATAAGATTTAGAGACATATTTGAAAAGTATTTAATTAAGAAATAAAAAACTTATTATATTACGATGTTTCGAATATATTTTAATGTGTGTCAATGAAAACTTTTTTTTTTCGAAAAATGGGTGAAAATGATATTTTTAATACACAAAATAATCTATCATAGAAAAAAAATTATATAAGGAATTATTTTTTGAGAAATCTGACTTTTTTTGTAATAATTTAATCAGAATAACTTCAGAATAATCCTTTCATAAGTTTCGTTTCATTAAATCATGAGAATGATCATTTAATCATAATAAATTTGTAACATATAAAATGTAAGTTTATAATTTCTGAAATATTCATTATATTATTAAATCAGATTATTACAAATTCAAGTTTGTCACCTAAATCATAATATGAAAATAATAATAATAATACTAATATATAATGAATAACTTTAATACTTATCAATTAAACTATAAAAAATTATCCTTCTCATATCAAAAATTGTAAAATAAAGATTCTTTAAAGAATTTTTAAAATAAAAGAAAATTGAAGGTTTTAATCAAATTTCTACAAAGTATTAAGTGATTCATATAATAAAAAGAATTCTGTTTTGCGTTAATTTCCTTGGGAAAATATCGAGTGTGATTTTAGATACATCAGCTGAGATTTAATTTTGTTCAATTTAGGAATGATAATTGCTCTTACTTTAAATGAAATTTAAACTTCATTTATTTCAAATTCTTATACATTAACATAGTGAAATATATAATCATAAAAAAAATTTATATGGAATGTTAAAATTTTTTAAGACAGTGTAAATGGAAACTTTGACAGATTCAATTTTTAGAGAGTATGTTTTTCAATGCAACACAATTATTATATCGTTATTTATTTTATTTTAAATAACAGGATAATATAGTGTAAAAGAGTATAAAAAATTCCCATACTAAGTAAAAGAAATAAAAAATATAGGGGCAATAGATTGGGCATGAAATGTTTTGATAAAATTTGAATCAATCAAAATTAATATAACAATACATTAAAAGATATTTTTGATGATGATTTTACTATATGTCAATAATAAAATTAATATTTATACTTGTTTTTTTTATCTTGTACGTAATATAAATGGGGATTTACGCAAACAATTTTCTGTTTATTTAAAATTCAAATTGAATTTCAAGTTGTTTTAGATATTTACCTTTTACACTTTGATAAAAAAAAAAAGTTCATTGCTCGTTTGAACTTAATTTTGCTCAAATATTTTATTTTATATTCATTAATAAAAATATAATCTATGGATGTCATTTAATATTAAATATTACCAAGTTATTTAATTCCAAATTATGCTTATTTTCAATAATATTACAAAGTAGTTATAATGAAAAAAAACATTATACAATAGAATAATAAAGAAACAATAATTTTTTTAAAAAAAATATCAAAAATTTAATAAATTAATGATAAGGATATTTTTACAATTCAATATAAATCACTATAAAATCATTTATTTATGAATACATTTATATTTATTTGCGTATTATATATTTATAAAAGTATATTGTAACCATAAAAAACACACAATTATTTAAAATTATATTGTAGATAAAAATTTTTGTCGAATTTGTAAACGATAAAATCCCTTTTCTTCTTTTATATGTAAAAATTTTAATTATGTTGATATTATTTTTTAATGTTAGTAAACTATTTATTATTTAAAATATAGATGCACGTGATTTTCTTGTACTGTATTGATGATTCCATGATGAAAATTATTTTTTCTCCTAAAAACAATTTCTCAAAGTATCATCCCTTAATGATGTACTTAAATCAGTTAAACAGGAACCTATAATGTTCATTTTCTGTGTAGATATTTTTATTTCATAGAGAGACATAACCTGTCTTTACAAAATCTCCAATTAAGTACCCGATCAAAAACCAATTCTTTTCCCAGAAAAATACACCGAATAATTATCAACACAACTCAGTAAACGTATTCATGGTTCTGGTGCTGATTTAAAAATCTTACGAATATTCTTCCCTTTCTGCATCTTTTATATTTTTCATAACTAATTACTATAATGCGACTTGATTATGGTAAGGGTCGACAGTAGATAAAAAAAAATAATAATAAATTCCTCAATGATGCCATTAAGAAAGTTAGAAACCTGAAGTATGCTAGCGGAAAATATTTCTTAAGGGTTTCTCTAATTAGCTGTAGGTTTCAGGAAGGAAGAAGTCAGTTACTTTACTGTTCATTATCGATGATATAACTCAGAATCGATTCGACTGGTCTTATAATGAGAAGATTTTGAAAAGCTTTTTAGCCCCTGGTAGATAGAAATTTTGATTAAGGAAACTAATATTACTTTGAAATTAGAAAAATTGAATTTTGATATTTTTCTAATTTTGATTTTCTTATTCAATAAATATTTGTGAAATTTCAATAAGGAAAATCACCCCATTTTACATAACTCAGTTTCGAAACATTTTATTCTTATACACAAGATTAAATTATTTAATGAGATAATTAGTCTTAAATTATATTAATAAATAAAAGTAATAAAATAAAATTAAAAAAAACTGGGAAATTATTTTCCTTTTGTTTAATTTAATGGTGCTTAAGAAAACTATTATGAATTGTGAAATCATTTTAAGAATATATTAAGTAGGGATAGAAGTAATTCTTTTATTGTTTTAGTGCTATAGATATAGATAAATAATTAAATTATTTGAGATTTTCACTTAAATGTGCATGTAAGGAGTAAAGTATGCAAACATAATTTATGATGCTGTTTACACGTCTTTCAAATTTTAGCATAGAATGCATTTTACGACCATTGCGTAAAACGGGGTAAATGGAGGTGACTTCTCCAAACAATTTGGCATTCAACTACCTGAAACACTGACAAAAGTAAACATCAGCTATATCATCAATTTGATGAGCAGTACTATGATTTAAAAGAGGTGTGGACTGCAATTTTTTTATAATATTATTTCCAAACACAGTTTCTATAATCTCAATTAATGTTGTTAAAATAAGCTTTTCGCTGTTGGTGTGAAGATTTTTACATACGGCTATATTTATATTACACTTTTAAGCAGCAATTAAAGTTTTTTCAGACATATTTTTTTAAAAAATAAGATGTTTGCTTTTCATAACATTTTAATTTTAATTTGAAGAATTATCTGAGTTCTCGTGGACGTTCTCAAAGTGAAACATTTCCAAACATTTACTAATTATAATTTCTGCTGCCAACATTTTTAAGCAAATGCTACACACTGGGGCCTTTGATTTTCATTTACTTCAGAGAAAGAAAGAGAGAGAACTGCTCATAAACCAAAAATTTAAATATTATTGAGAATATGTTCTTTATATAATTTTTTCTGATTTCCTCTCATTTATGTACTTGTTGAAATTTGGATAAATTATCTTTTTACAATCACTAGCGCCCACTTAAAATTTATCCATGTTTCACATAAATCTGCTGTTATGAATATTTACTTCGGTAAAATGTAATTAACACGAAAATCTGTAATATGCGCATTCACAGTACAGTCGGTAAAGATCAAAGAATCTACTCGAATGGAACTTGTTGGAATTGAAACTGGCGTTATGGAATATTCTCCTGCAACCAAAGAGAAAAGACTTGATCACATCAACGTATGCCTTATACGTCATCTTGTCAAAATTCCAGGCTATTTGACACAAATCGGAGCTTCTCATAAGATTATCAGTATTGCCAAATATCTATAAATTTCCTTGTCGATGATTTGTAAATTTAAAAATTAAAATTCTAGAATTAGCGTCAAAATAACTAAAATATGTATTTAATATTATTGCTTGCAATATATGGAATGTGGCGAGGGGCGTGCTGAAAGTTATGAAGAAAAACTAAGCCGGGAATATTGAAATGCTGAGAAACACTGGTTTAATAAGACTGGATGAATGATCACATGCCTTGTTTTACACCGATGGAAACTTTCAAAGTTGGTGAGAATTTTCCGAAACCAGATATTCTTCTTGCCATGCATGCTCTGTGCGAGATTCTAGTAGGTATATTTTTCTAGTATAGAAGTAGAACTCTTGTATTCCTCGAGAGTAAACAGACGCCGATGAGATACATAGTTGTACTGATAGACCAAGTACATTTTGCAATAATACATATTCACTCTGATGACAAAGAACAGTTTAAGGCAATAATACAACAATAAATCGTGATAGAAGTACTCAAAATCGGTTCTATGAACACCAGTATAAACTACAATGTCTTTTCTGGCCAACGAAATGTTCAGATTTTTAAACAATAGAAATTATAAAAAAGATAGTTGGAAGACGCACCAAACATATTCCGTCCCTATATAAGTTACAAAACCTAAAAAAACTGTATAGCTAACTCTTGGTATTCTCTGGAGATACAGGGCCTTCAGAAGCATGTTATCGTTGTACCACAATATATTACTTCATTTTACCTAGTTCTAAGTTCAGTTCTACCAGGTACTTCGTAATTTAAAAAAGCAGTGATCACGCAGGTGATCCATCAACTGCTTATTTGCCATTTGATGCGAGAAATATCATTTTACTTGGAGGAATTTGCGAACACTATCTATTTTAATTACACACACACACACACACACACACATATATATATACTTACTTAACACTGGAGGTTTTCGTGATAGTCTGACCACCAAACTGGGATATAATTGTCCACAAAGATCCTCGGTCATTAAGACATACATGGGCACTGTAGGCCTTGTCCCACATATGGGCTGTTGTGCCATTGAGATTTTGTGCTTTTTTTAATGGTTTAGTTTAAAATATTTTTTAAAATAATACATTAAAGTTCCGAGATTGTGTGGAAAATTGAGTGACTTAGCAATCATGAATAATACACAAAACTAAAAAAAAGGACAAACAATCAACTAAAATATGACTTAAACAATTTAATCGCTCAATAGCTTTTATAAATGTCAAATTTATCCCCTATTCAGAAATTTGGGGAAATTTGCTTTTACCAGAGTAATCTGAATAGAATTTATAATTTTTTTCTCCCTATTTTTTTCTTTTTAAATACTTCTTTTTTTTTTTTTTTTTACTATAGATTGAGTATTTGTGTAAATTATCTATCATGGATATTATGCAAAGCAGATAATTTGCTCGCATATTAAATGTCGTGAAATTTATTGTAATGTGAATCGTTTTTTAAGTTTCTATTAATTTATTTCACTATTTTGGTAAGCTTCAAGTTTGATTTTAACTTGATGTGGGGTTATTGTTTCTTGTTTAAAATATATAAGTTTGTTGTAGAGGAAAAGTAAAAGATATTGCATCGACATCATCATTTGTTCTGAGTCATAATAAAATTAATTTTCTGCACTCACTGAGTACTGCGAACTTTCAATGACATTCTTCCACTTTTTGGAATTTCTTAAAAATCAATGTCTAACCTTCTTGTCTGATTTTGTTAGACTCGGAAAATAAAAATAAAACAACCGAGAAAGTGATTATAGCTATTTATACTTCGATGGAAAGCTTAGCTTCTCTTAATTATTAATATAAATTTATCATCTATATGTTAAATTTTCTAAATTACCGAGATATAATTTAATAACTACTTGTTAACTATAACATATAGTTTAAGACGCATGCGAAATTCTTAAATAATTAATAATATCTATATTAAGTTTTAAAAGATTTATATGTAAATATATGTTATTTTTAATATTCATCTCACTGATCATCAATTAAAATAGTTTTAACCCTATCAATATTCTGGTAAACTTAGTTGTAATATTTTATTTTTTGCAAAGTATATATTGCTCGCTCGGTAAACAGAAAAATATTGAGAAACCATTCATATTGCACAAAGTTTGTTTATTCCACTTAAAAATTTACCTTACTTTTGGTCTTAAATTCTAATGCTTCTTCACAAGTAAGATGTTAAAAGCTTCAGAAAACTGATTATGTGATGCCATTTTTAATAAAATTCACAAAATCACTGGCGGTGCTTGTTGTAATCCAAAAACAACATTATTAAACGTTCGTACAGATCATGTTGTTTAAATTTAAATACTTTCAAAAAATAAATGTTCGAAGTTTAAATTTTCGACCATTGTAAGAAAATGTAAAATGATTTCACTTCTCGAAATTTCAGTAATACGTTTTTATTTGATAAAGTATCTATGGGTGTAAAACATTTTCCATGACTATTTTAACTGGCATTTATAGATAATTTTTTTAAAAAAAATGCATTAGTTTTGTGACATAAATCATTCAGTTTACAACTGAACAATTTCATAACCTACTTGAGAGAAAGGGGAATATATAAATGAAACTAACTAAATAACTGTATAGAATTTAGATCTTTTGAAAATCGGAGGTGAATCAGTGACGATTTTATTCAATGCCATCCGCTTACATTTTATCCAAACGGTCCATATCCCAGGGTTAGAATGTAAAGGAGGAATTCCAAAGTTTTCCTGGTGATAAATCGGCAATCATGCCGGGCAAAGTGATCCGAAGCGTTGCTTGAAATGTGTCTCTAAATGCTAACGATATGCTCACCCAATGGTGATGGATCACTCTGGATGTTCGAGCTTGCAGCCAGGCAAGGTTTTTGGAGAAGTGCCATTTTCATTTGTATGCTTTATTGCACCCAACCATTTCCTAATCATTTCAGCCTAACCCTTCTCCCTTTAGAGGAAGAAATAGAAGAGTTTTGCGAGAAGTGTCGATTTACGTGCAATTCAAATATCGAGTTTTGTTGAGAAAGCAAAGAGGTTGGGCCCAGAGAGGAAAAGATTGGAAATGGTTTCAGAAATAATAGCCGGCAGAATCGTTTTACATTATTTTCGTTTTTTATTTTGTTTTGTTCTCACTTGCGTAAGTTTTGTATTTGATCAAGTGGAGTTTGTTTTCTCCCTTAAGGGCTACGATGTTCAAAGGTTTTGTGAGCGCCAGTGTATTCCAATGAACGAATTATTTTCTCTCCATTTTCTGACCTTTTTCTCCAGTTTTTTTCTTTAAATGTAACTTCATACTTTCGCATAAAATATACGAAAGTAAATGTAAATATGTACGAATATATATATATATATATATATATATATATATATATATATATATATATATATATATATATATATATATATATATATATATATAATTTTTCAATCTTTTTTGAAAAATGTATTGATATGAAAACGTAAGCAGTAGTTAAATATTTTTTTTATTCTTTCAATCTCTGAAATATTAATTTATTACACTGCAAATATTTTATTTATTAAAATTCTAAAGTTATTGCTCTTTAAATATTTAAATTAAGAAATTTTTATGCTACAATAATATTTTATTTTATATAATTTTATATAATTCACAGCATGATATTAATAATTTTTAACAAATATTCTTTTTTTCGTTTTTTACAGGTGAGATGTTTGAACTGGTACAGAATATATTCGTGAGAATTGACATCAATTTGTTACTTTAAAAGTTTCTCCATTAAAGGCAAATGTTTACATTTATTAGATAATATGTTATTATTCATTCAGTTTCTTATTTTTATAATAATATATTTAAAAAAATTACAGTACATTTTTTAATCATTCTCATTTAGAATATTTTGAATTTTATGAATGTTTTATTTTAATAGCAGTATTATAAAAATTATTTTTGCAGTAAAGTGTTAGTTTTAAACTTAGAATAATACTTTAACATTACTTACACATAATTACATTATTTTTATTTACATATAATATAACTTAGTTGTAATTTATTGGCCATTGCATGTTTGGCAAATTTATTCAATCATCAGTCATTTAATTTACTTGTGTGTTTATGTTTTATTATTTAATATTTACAATTAATAAACTGCAAATTAATTTAAAATTTAAGAAGCATATAACGATAATTCATGCTAAGGCATTGCATCTATTTCTGTATTTTTTTGTTCTATGTTCTGTAAAATGTTTGATCATTTGTATTAGCATTTATTATCAACGCATATATTAAGACAATCATTAAACGTATTAAAAACCTGGACTACATTTTAAATTTTTCAGTAAAATTTCAATTTCTTAGGAAGTATATACATTTTATAAGGTGTCACTGTTTTTTTAATTGCATTAAATTATATATTTTTGTGCCTTAAAAACGGAGAATTCGAATACCACAGCATTTAAAGTTAGTTTCATAGTTGTGAGTTTACTTGAATTCTTATAAAATTGTATAGTTAATTTTAACTTAAATTTAAAATTAAAAATTCATGTAATACTTTGATGAGATTTCTTAATAAGACAAATAATACAATACTTTTATAACATTTTTCTTTTGTATAGGTAACTTAAGCCTAAATTACCTGGAAGTTTCATTTTTATATTTTTATTATCATAACATTTTTTAAAGTTTAAGTAAAAAGTTTTTCATTGTAAGTTCAAAATTAGATGTAAATTTTAAAATACTGAAAACTATTAATTTATTAGGTAGTATTTAAAACAATTTAAAAGAAAATATAATATGACAGCATGTATCTTCAAAATTTAATTTGTTTTTATTTGTAATTTTTTGAGAAACAGATGACTCTAGAAGTCTAAATTTTAAGAATAATTTGGTTCTGATGACGACAACTATTAATCTCTGAAACAGTCAAAGTGAAACACATTATTAATATATAAATTTACTATCGTTTATTAAAAAGTTAATTGCATTAAAACAGTAATTTAATAAAAAAAATTATGTGGTAAATGGGATATAGGCAAATAAAAAGTATGGAACCCCTAAACTTCAAACTGAATTTGAAGAACAAAACATGAAACAAAACATCCCAATACCGGTACACTTTTATCACAGCTGATAATGTATTATTATCATTATTTTTTTGCTCATGCAGTTTTTATTTACTCATTCTTTATAAGCATTGTTGAGCATACTATTCGTAAGAATTGTGTAAGTTACAGTCACAAGACGTGAATATATATTACACAGTTGAATATTTGAAAATCTAAGCAACCCTATATATCACTTCTAGCTCTAATAATAGCTCGCTCTGAAATTTTTTGGAGTCACTCTAAAATTTTTGAGATATAGCTTTTAAAAATATATTTACAAAATTTTAGGTGTGTTCAAAGTAGTCTCCTCCAGCATCAATGCACTTTTGTAGACGACTTTTCCACAGATTAAATGCCTCAAGCCATTCTTTTCTTTGAACAGATGAAAAAAGAGCATTTAAAGCCACATAAATCTCTTCTTCTGAATGAAAACGACGTCCACGTAAGTTTTTTTAGATTAAAGAATAACCAAAAGTTGCACATAGCTAGATCAGGTGAATACAGCGAATGTTCGATCACTTTAATTTGTTTTTGTTTAAGAAACGCAACTGTTAATCCGGCTGTATGTGAAGATGCATTTTCATTGTGAGGCATTAGTCCCCTAACATTCAGTTCTTGTAGAATTTCTGGAAGACATTTAATGGTATACCAGTTTGCTGCTACTGTCTTCTGTTCTTCCAACTTGATGGCTTTGACCAATCCCGTACTTCTGAAGAAAACGGCATACGTCACTTTTTTCAGTGCGCGTTGTTTTTTCACCATTGTTGGCGTAGGTTCATCTTCAAAGACCCATACTTTGCTTTCTTGATGTGTTGGAACGTCAATAAACGGTATGTCGTTTCATCACCTGTTACAATTTTAGAAATGATGCATAGGCCACCATCATTTAGCAATTTAAGAATTTCTTTACTAATTCTGACACGCTCCTCTTTTTGGTCCTCAGTTAGATTAAGGGGAACCCAACGACAAACTACTTTTTTCATATGTAATTCTTCATGAATGATTTTGTGTATGGCTGCAGATCCCATGTTAAGTTCCTTCTGTATCATTTGATACGTACAGTGATTATCATCTATTAATATTTTTCGTATGGCAGGCACATTATCCGGGATTACTGCCTACGGCAGACTTTCTCTGTGTTCTTCATCCTGAAGAAAATTGTTACCTCTTCTAAATTCTCTAAACCATCTGAATACAGTAGCACGAGCTGGAGATTCATCACCAAATGGTAATTGCAACCGTTGAACGCATTCTTCTTGATTTAATCCTGCTTTAAAATCGTAGAAAATCATACCGCGAAAATGTTCTCGCGTCAACTCCATTTTCTGTTCTGTTTAGAATTTATTCTGTGCTAAATAAGTTGAAGTAAGTCACAAAAAATCTCTTCTGTGTTAAAATACTTTGTATTTTAAAATCAAACCGTTATTTTTATTTAATAAATTCTTGATTGTGCGTACCTCAAAAATTTCAGAGTAACCCTCGTATATATATTAATATGTATACCTTTTTAATTTAACTTCATAAAATTTACTTATTATTTGATTAATTGGATTCATGCAAAATATTCAAAATGTTTGTAGAGTTAGGAATATATTTAAAATTTTAAAATTTCATAATCTTTACAAAACACAATTCACATTGTTAAAAATTCATGTAAGTATTTTTAATTATATTTTAAATTATGTTTGTAATTATAAAAATCTAATAAATCTAAGTAATGAGTCTAGATATTTCTCTCATTTCACATCGCAAATTCTCCTCTTACAAAACTGGGATAAAGTTAACTATGTTCTATCTGTGGTCAGTTTCCTAATTACCAATCTGAAGCTCGATCCTTTACTCTCCTTTAGCTCTGTTGATGATTGGGATGCGGGTAGACGGGGATTTAGAGTTTAATTGGAAGAATCACATTACCTCAGACCAATCTATTCGTAGATATAAACTGATGCTGCAACATTAACTTTAAAAAATCAACTATAATTTATTAATTTAAATTAATAATTATGTTTGATTATTTCATTAATTATAATATTAAGTTAGTTTTCTTTGTTATTTTAAATAAAAATATTATTACTTATTTCTTTATTAATGTATTATAATTGAAATATTGATTTTGAAATAATTTAATGAGTCGAAAATGTTTCTAAAATAGATGTTTTTTTATAACACAGGTTAAAAAAAATAATTTCTATTAAAATCAACATATTGATATCAATATCAATCTTAAAGTTATGCATGTATTATTTGCTGCTTATGCCTTATACGTCAAATGTATGATTAAAGATTTATTTTATGAAATGGTTATTTCGTATCATTAAAATATCATGAAAAAGAAATTCAATCTTACGTAATGTCTAACTGGTGAATCCTTCATCCCTTCGTGAGGGTCACTTTCACTGGATACTTGATATATGTGGCAATGGGAGAGCAGATATTTCGACTAAATTGGGTAGTGGTGGGCCGTTGTGTCACTTACTCATTTGCTGATATGCTCATGAACGAAAAAAGCTGTCAATGCTATTTGGATAATCCCAGTTGTTCACCAATATGGTGCAAGGTCAAGTGCCCGGATGGCGCATTATTACTCAAATGTTGTTGGCGGGATCAGATAGTCACCCCCATGCTTATCAATGGACACTTGAGATACTTGTCGTATTATTTTGAAAAAAAAAATTTTCCAGCCTGTTTGAAGCGTGCTGACTTTCAGGTCACTCACAACCATATTCTAGATTGTCTGGAGCTTTTTAGAATTCATATTTTCCCAATTTTCGTGTTAGATTTTCATTGACAAATTTCGTAAACTTGATTTAAGTTTACTAAACACCGGAAATAGGCAACAGCAACGCAATATATTTCTTGCATGCAATTAAAAATTAAAATTTCACCTTTAAATTTTTGAATTTTTTTTCAATTCTTCATTTTTTTAATAATGTTTTAATACTTGTATGGGTTAATGTGCAATTTTTTAGCCATCTTATCTAAACATGTTTGGTAATTTAAAATATAGGCAATTTAATCATGCATCAGAGTTATCGAAATAGAAACGCATATAATTATATAAATTCTACCAAAGAAAGTTATTTCCTTGTTTTAAACAAATTTAATATAAAAAAATTTTAAATTATTGTTAAATTACAATTATTGTTTGAGCAAAACAATACATAAAGCAGCTATCACTAAATTTATAATTTAATTAAATATCAAGAAAACTCTTCTATTTTGACACTTCTGTTACGAACAATTTTATCGCTTTTGCTATCAAGATAGGAATTTTATTGAATATCAATAAAAAATTATACAAAATTGAGTTGAAAAATAAATATATTGAATAAGGCCTTCAATATATTGTTTTCTTGAGCACATAGACTCCTCCAAAAATGTATGCTATCTCCTCATTAATCTTCAGAATTACACAGTTAATAGGAATTCTTTGTCATCAATCTCCAAAAAAAAGATCAGATATGCTTAGAACAATGAACAATGCCTAAAAAAAAGGAGTTGCACCCCCAGCAAACCAATTGTCCCACCAACTGGTTTATTGCGGGACAAAACAGAGAAATACCCCTCGTTATTCGGAGATAACTCTCTCGGGGACACGGATGGGGAAAAATAGCATCGGCGGGAGGAATTAAAGGCTCTGGCAGGTAGAATCCTTCCCTCTGGGCAAGTAAGCGATCGTTACGGACTGGACTGCATTTTCGACGACACCTTTCGTTTTCCCTTTGCTTTCCTTTTTTATCCCTTCGTTTTTATTTATTTTTCTTTCGTGGAATGAAGGTGGATATAGAAGTAATGGTTCTTTTTCCTCGTCATCATGAGTTTTAGTTCCCGTCTTCGGTCTCTCTGTCCGACCATTTTTCCCTTTTACTTTTTCCCCATTTCTTTCTTCCTCCAGCCCTTATGCTCTAGCGGTTTTTGTGCAGTTATTGAGACGTTTCTCTTATTGGTGTTGCCTCTGAGAGAAAGGATTTTGGCCATTTTCTTTTAGAGGTTTTGTCCGAAAAAGTGCGTTGTCTATTCAGGCTGGTGGAGCTCGTTTTCTTATTTATGTAGAATAAATGTCTTCCCATGAAGATAAATTGCCGCGTTTTAAAATCTTCTTCACTTGAAAATTAAGTGATTTATTTTACTTTATGGTTTTATAGTGAAATTTTAAACTGAAAAATTTAAATATATTGGAAAACTTTAAAAATGTTAGCTTCAAAATGTATAGTTCCATTTTTAAAGCATTACAGAAATTCAATAAAATAAAAAATATACATTTAAAATACTAAAATTAGTAGTATTGGACAGTAATAAGAACTTTAAATTACATGTAGAAAACTTATTTCATTTAAGTGCTTACAGCAATTCTTACTCATAATTAAATTATGCGTGACAAAAATGCATAATAGCGTCTTAAACATTGAAAATTCTTTAGAAAATTTAGCATAATTAGAGAGAGAGAGCAACTTACATATACTTTTATTCTTATTAATGTAATAATTTGCATATCTATCTGTACATACGTTTTCTATTATGTTATTACAATGTATCCTGTAATTGGAAATAGAATAATATCACTTTTTTAAACGTTTTAATTGTATATTATTTTTATCAACCACATTTTTTATTGAAATCTATTGATATCCATATAATGAAAATAATTGAACTAATTTTCGTGTAACCAGTTCACTATATTTCTTATTGATCTAATCTGATTCCATGCACATGTTTAAAAAAAAAAACTGAAATCAATTATTTATTTTACAGCAAAATAAATAAATACGAAAATAAATGGCATGATAACAAATAAAATATAATGATAACATTGTAGGCTTCGCAAATGTATTAAATATTGCTTCATTTAAAAATATAATTACTTAAAAACTTTTTTCCCTGAAATGAAATTCATTATTCTTCTTAAAACAAAATGCGTTATTTAAATATTTAAAAAAAATTAATATATTTTTTTTAAAATTATACTTTTCTTTATTTAAGTAGTATTTTTTTAAAAATTATTTATTAGCAATTATATTCAAACTGTTGAATTTTATTTGTCATTTATCATTCCAAATTCAATGAATAGGCTGACAAATTTAAATATATTACACTATAAGTATTATTCACATATCTATTTTAGATAACATATACTCTAATTTAAATTTATATAGACTGCTAATGTGATAATTTTAGAATGTCACCGAAAAGCAATTTGTAAAGCTTATTTTTAAACAACCATTTTTTTATTAATTATTACTAAATAGATTTGATATGCCTTGTTTAAATATTATTTCTTTGCAATTTGCGGATTTAATACAGAATGAACACAATTATTAAAATAAAATAAATATATAAGACTTGCATTTTATAACTGGAAAAACAGTTAAAAAATACGTCAAAAATTCATTTTAGATTCTTTTTTTATTTAAACATAAAACGTTTTAATTATAAATTTGCAGTATAATACAAAATGTCATAAAAAATTTAGCGACCCCTATTAAGAAGTAAAAAAAAAAGCTTAAAGAATACGACTTCAAATTTTAAACGAATACGTAATTCTCAATCCAAGAATATGTGAAATATCAGGAAGAAAATAGATGAATCATCTAGAGCAAATTTCACTTCCTGCATAATAAGTTAAAATACATATGGGTGCAAAAGAGTGAAGTTTCGTAAAAAGATGCGGTGATAAGCAAATTAAACTTTAATGCCTGTTATAATTAATAATTCTGAAAATATAAAGCTTTTATTTTTCACTTTTGACGAGAAAATCTTCAAGAAAAAATAACCCATATTAATTAGCTATGGCACGTGTTGTTAACTCATTAAAACGCGAGCCAAAACATATTTTTTAATACACTTCTATTGATTTGGAAGCTGAGAAAAGTACAAGAAAAAATTATTTTGCAAACTAAGGAGTAACGGTCGAAAAATGATCACGTACGGCCATCTGGTGCGTTCCGCTGCATTGATTTATTTTGAAAATAATTAGATTCGTTTGGCAAGAGTCCCCACATTAAAACGAAGCGTTTCACTAGATCCCAATTACGTGATGAAGCAAAAATTATGTTTACTAATGTATGCCATGTTCTTCTTTGGGGTTAAAATCAGGTAAAGTTTATTTTCTTTCAGAATTTGGAATGAGATATAATAAGCTGAATCGTTTAGAGGTTCTCGCTTTTCTTGTATAAAGTAAAATATCATTAGTGAAAGTTTTTAAGCAAACAAATATTATCCTAACAAATAAAGTGCTTCAAATTCCCAATATACACAAGAAAGATTATATTTTAATTATAAATAATCAATTTATAATTTTATCATGCAACATATGTTTTTCTATATTTTTATTTTGTTGCCTAAGGGAAGTAAATTAATTGGAAAATTTTTTTATTATTCATGAATGCGCTTTCAAAATTACAATTTCCGACAGATCGCTTGTAATATATTATTCTATAGAGGGATAAAATGAATTTCCTACAAGAATTTCTTTACCATATTTATGACATACATGAATATTTAATAAGAAATTTCTTTGTAGTACACAATATAAAGTATTTCCTAACATTTTTCGGTAAAATATATAATATATTTTTTTAACATCTATTACAGAATTTTATGCAGTTGTGTAAATTTTATTCTATGCATGATTTTGCTAGAAGAATTTTATTCCGATTTTATTTATATTTAATTCTTATACATCTTTATCTAACAAACTATGCACCTTGATCGAAAGCATATCTTTATTATTCAAATTTAAGAAGAGTAATTATTTATAATAATTATTCTAGGTTGTAATTAAGACTGTTACCTTAATTTAAGATTATCAAATAGGAATAAATATAAATTTAGAGTATAAGAATATGAATCTTTATTTAAATTTGATTTATTTTAAATACCAGGAATATTCCAGTACGGTTTATAGATTAAAATCGAACAATGAAAAAAATTTGAATAAAGTGATTACAGCGCCCCCTTTCGAGAAATTTGTCATTGTGTTGAATGTTATTAAGCAGCAATTATATGGAATATGCAATCTGAAGATATGAAAATGGGCGACTGATTGTTCAGAGCGATTATCATCATCTCATCACATTAGTTCGTGGAGAGTGATTATAACATAGAATGGATTTTATCCACAATCAAATTACAAGTTATAAGGTCTTTAACACAACAATTGGGGTACTGCACTTATAGTTTGATGTGCAGTGAAATATCTGCAAAGGGTCTCGTGTTTCAGATATACCTTGATCTAATTCACAGGTGTCGGGTTTCACATTGGTGGAATTAATTGCAGAGATGGACCCCCAAATAGAAAGACATTTTATTTTTAGAATAATCCTGACTCTATATGCAACTTTGTAATTATTGGAAATAAAATGACATTGAAAACACTGTGGTGGCAGAGCTGATTAATTATAATCTCGTATTTAAGCATTATAGTCGTGAAACCCTAATAAATACTTAGAATAATAGTAATGGATTTCACTTCAATGTGAATGAGTAGGCATAAAAAAGAAGGATGACTAGCAAAATACAAGCTTAAAAATTTTTTCATTCCATAAAGTTCTCCACTGCGATCTCATTTCAATGAAGCGATTTATCATCATTCTTTGTTCAAAGAGTTATCAGATTCTTCGGAGTCCATCAAATCAAATTACTTATCAGATTCTTGCCAATTTTCCAGGTTTGGGGTATTAGTTTTAACTTGTTGAAAGAATTGCAGTTCCGTGAATAAAGGTAGATAGTTATATTATGATATTGTTGAAGATCTGAGATTGAAATGAGCTATTTTGAGTATAGTCGTATGAATGGACTATTTAAATGTTATTGAGCAATCAGTTCTTCTTTAATAGCATAACAACCTTTTACAGGTCTTAGCTGCCTCTATAGCACGCCTTTTCCAGTCCAGTCAGTCCAGATTGATACTTTACTAGTTCCTAATTTTCAGTATCTTGAGGTCATTTTCAGTGCCAACAAGCCATCTTGTTGGTGGCCTTCCTTGGGCACGGGGTTTTTCGGAGTTCTTAAACGTTGATATTCTAGTGGGGTTGTTTTCCCGGTGTCTCCAGACAGGGCCAAGCCAAATCATTTATTAATTTCATTTATTGAAAATAGCTCTGAAAAATGATAGCGGTCAATCATTGCTACAAAACATTAGACAACATAATTGTATATAATTTTAAAAGTCTCACTCCAGAATAAAAGTTTTGAAAATTCATTAAATATATTTTTTAACTTTTCTTATAACACCATATTATGTGCCAAAACTTTAAATGAAATTGAATATTCATGTGAAATCTTTAAAGATGTCTGCCATAAGTATAACAACATTAATAAAACCATATTATTTACAAACTATTAGAGTAATTTATTATGGCTACTGATGTAGACACGGGTATTTCAATCAACCCACTTTAAAGTTCAACTTTAATCACGATGCACAAATCTTTAATTACTTAAAAGTAATAATGATAGTATTTCACAGACATCTAGCTATTTTAGGTAATTTTAATTGTATAAATTTAAAATATTCTATTAAATTTATGTATATTCTTT